>JBBDHG010000047.1:7487500-7720000 GCA_037951165.1 Lophius americanus
GTGGCACATTGAGCGATTACAACTCGTCTCATGTCAGATGTACATTACAACCCCGCCGGAGTTTATTACATTCAACTGTTGGGAAAAATACAATTGATTCGCATTGATTAGTGTCCATGGCTGATCCCAGCGGGATCAAGATCAGTTAATCATGTTCCTTCCCTCTGCCATCCAGACATAGCCATTCAGACTTCTCTGTTTGTTTTATTCCTGACTCTTTGTATCCTGATAGTATTTTACCTCCCAAATACTGCGAGCTTGCTTGACTCAGACATGCTAAGAGAAAGTGTATGCCTACTGGACAAAGCTGCATTGGTGATTCTCTTAGTTTGAAGAATAACTGACCTTCTGAACATGTGGCTGAGCTAAATCACATCTCTGAAATAAGGCTAAATGTTGGTTATTTGGTAGCTAGTTCTCTTTTCTGTCACTTGAAAGACCCCACATCCTGTCATAATTTTAATAAAACTAATCTTAATTTATTAATGTCTTGCATGTCTTCAAACATATATGACAACTCCGGTCCTATGTGCAACACAGCCGAGTAATCTTACATGATTATCATTGCAATTGTTTTGACTGTGATGTTTTAAGCACTAAATTGATTCCGCCTCATGTTACAGTTTTCTCGGGGCCAACTGATATTGTGATGGCAGCAAACTCTTATATATCAGATTTTGCAGATGTTATTCTTTTCTGAGCAACATATGGCATAAAACGACTCAAAGGATGTCTTAGTCGATCAGCAAATCCATTCTCTGAGAATACTTCAAGGCCATACTGAAACTAATGAAGTATATATAAACTACACATAAACTCCGCAATACTCAACATTTTATTTCACCAACATACACAGGGGGGCTGCAACAAGACAAGAATGTGTTTCAGGATCGGCATCGGCATTTTTTCCCATATAACCTAAACGTTTTATCTTACAACATTTTTCTGCTTGGTACAACAGGAGAACTCATAAGGTTCTCGCTCTCTATGAATATCTGTCATCCATCGATCACAAGAGGAATACATTTTAACATAAATAGAAATGGTAGAAAAATCTAAGATATCTAAGATTAAAATGTCATGTGTCATATGCCAGATGTAAGTTTATCATGGAATTAGTTTAACATAAACTATTTCCGAGGAAACATTTATCAGCTGAACAACTGCCTGTGCTTCTAATAGAACTTTTCCTGAGTTTGAAGAGTTGTTCAACTAACAGTTGGATATATTCCACTGCCCCAAGGGGGAGCTCTATCTCCTAAAGTTGTCAAAGTTTTCCTATTTACTCCGAATTTAGTGCATATAAATCGAGTCAACGAGGTCTATCTTCAATATATCATATTTTACTCTAATAGTTCATATCTTACTCACTAGGGTGAGCATTTTCTTTTAAACAAAATACGTCGTCTTTCCTACAGGACTTCCTAAACTGTTGGTCTAATTAAGTCAAAATTGACCTCATATGAGTTGATTGAAGGAAATCTAACTTATATTTGTATGTATACATGTTTCACTAACCGACCGTTACTTCCTAGTTATAACCGTCTAGGTCAAGACGCCAAGACTATGACATGATGCAAAATGCTGTATAGCTATTATGTCACACCAAATCCTGAAACCCATATCAGGTCGCAATGTTTGTGAATTTTGATGAGAGTATCAATTATCATCTCTTCTGTCTTAAAGGATTCTTGAGAGAGCTTGGTCAATCTACAACAATTTCTGTCAACACTACTGTGTGTTGACAGAAGTGTAGTTTTTGAATTCTCATCTATAACTTCACTAACAATCGTTTTCTGCCCTAAATCTACTCCCGTCTAGAGGCCTATCAATGCTCTCCACATATTTACATTTTTTACTTTTTCAGTTTGAAGTCCGACAAACAATCCCACCATGGACAGACAGAACCTAATCTTAAAAGCAACTCCAAATCCACTTAACCCCGGTGGATAATTCTATTAATACATTTTAATATATTCCCTAAAAAAAACATTATTTCCCCCCAAATTTCCCTCCACAAATTCTCTCCATGCCTGTTTCAAAATCACATGGTCCAACCCAGAGTGAAGGGATGAACCAACCTTAGTAGATGTGGCAGTGGAGGGTTTTCTTCGTCAAAGGACAGCCCTTAAATTAACGTTACATGTTTCTGGTGCCATTATTATGTCATCCAGCAAAAGTGTAGGCCATCACAGATATCCGTTTTTTCAGACCCAATAAGGCAGAGAAATTATGTTTAAAAAAACTCAACTGAAGAATACAAAGAAGAGTCCAAAGCCCAAAACCTCACATTCTCACATCATTTATCTGTTATTAGAACATTCACACAGCACTTGTCTGAAATGCATTCCAGTTGCGATGGAATCTTTGGAGAAGCAGCTGCATCACCTCAGACACACATGGCAGCATGACAAGGAGCGATTTTGTCCACTACTGTCGTGTTTAGCTGCCTAGACGATGAGAATAAGATCAGCCACTAGCCTTTAACGCTTCTATTCCAAAAAGACGCAGCGTAAGTGGATGACTCACCCTCTAACCAAAATGTGCCTAACTGTTTTACACATTTGACTTAAACTAGAACGATCACACACATCCAGCAGTAATCCAGCAGTTCTGGGTCAGATTTACCTTAGCTTACGAGCAGCTCCAGAGAACCACACACCCAAAACGTTTATCCGTGTTTTGTCCCAAACTTCCGGAGCAGGGCATCTGTTTTTAAGGAGGAGGAAGCAGGAGACCAGACGGTGTTCTCTACGATGAAACGTTCTAGCGCTCTCCGGTGAAGAACGCGCCCTGTTGCCTTATTTCTCCCTTGAGTTTGCACATCTCCGAACGGGAATAAAAGCAAAAGAAACGGTCCACAGGGGTCTCCATTACCGAGAACCTCTAAGGCAGACACGACCCGCAGACAAACCGAGGTGAAGACTGCATGAGGCAGAAAGGTAGAGAGGACGACTCACTCGGTCTGTGGTGTGAGCCAGTATATATATATAGAGAGAGATGCTTCTGCAGCAAACCACCAAACTCCAGAGAGAGAGAGAGAGAGAGCGAGAGAGAGAGAGAGAGAGAGAGCGAGAGAGAGAGAGAGAGAGAGAGAGAGAATCTCGTAGAGTCAAAGCTGCGGTCGTAAAGCCCATCACCATTTGATCGCCATCACCATCTCCCCTCTATCAATGTCATCCATAGTTGTTCTTCACTGTTTACACATGGCTTCAAGGTTTCGAGACTTAATTGGCTCTGTCATCTCCTCTTTGGAGAAATAAAGCCATATGGGCTGTAAATGTCTTCCATCCTTCAGAACGTAATGGTGATGCTGCTTATGGCAGTGTCCTCCAGTGGAAGGAACAGCTCCAGACTGAAGAGGTCATGCGCCATGGATAATATTTCTTTCTCCTCTTCATTCATAGAGAAACTGTTTGGAATTTTGTGGTGCACACATTTAAGAAAATCTCCATGTTAATCTTCTATGTAATTTATCTGACAGAAATGTCAAAACTATCAATATCCATCTAGAAGTAGTTAAAGGGTTTTTAAGGTGTTGCATCCTAAAGGATGTGTACTGTCCACTTATATATATGTAAACATCCATCCTTCCTATACCAGCTGACAGTAGGTAAGAGGCAGGGTGGACAGGGGACATTTGGCCATTCATCACATGGCCTAGACTCACAGCCAAACAACCCATCACCCTCGCACCCATACTTACAGATAGTTTAGTACCTCCCCGTCACCTTTATTGGATGTTTTTAGACTGTGAGAGAAAGCCGGAGAGCAAGGCAGACACAGAAAGAACATGCAAACTTAAGATAGTGCCCAAGGTTCCCAGTTCTATTTGAACTCAGAATGTTGACAGATATTGCTGAAACATGTCCTTAGTTGGAAAACTATTATAAGATTTTTCTACATGTTGAGTAACTATGGTACTGGTGGAGGCACACACTTCCTCAGTCCTTCCTCATTTAAGATATGTTTTTGGTGAGAAGCCCATTGCTACTGAAATGCAAGACATCATTACTGAAGTTACTTAACATACAGATGTCATTGATTATACAACCACAATTTGTTCTGAATAGATTTTCATATATTTCATATAAAATCATGGGTTCATTTCTTAGGCAAAATCCATTATTTCTTGTAAAGCCAGAGAAGCAGTTATGGAATGAAGTGAACTGTGTGAAAGAAAGAAATAGCCATTCAGTCTCCAGTTTTTTTTTCCTGTCACATTTGTATAGATTTTTCAAACTCTAAGAGAAACTGGCAACCTTACTGATTGCAAACATTGCTGCAGATTTTCCCATCTGTTGTTACCAGACTGCTCTTTCTGTGCAGGGCATGTAGTTCATTATGTATCTCCTCTACTGGAGGAGCACAAGTCTGTTTTCCATACCCGTAAAGTAAACAGTGAGGTTAGATACAGGGAGACAGAGAGTTATAGCATTCAGAACCTTGGACAGCTCACTAACTAGGTCAAACTCGTAGCTCTTTTTCTTGCTGCCACCTCTTTCATGAGACTGAATCTAAATTAAGCACGGAACAGATTAAAGATATGCGGCAATTAGAGTTATTACATTATAAATAACATCATTACATCTGCAAACTACAAAGACGTAACACATAAGAAACATACAACACTCTCTACACACTGAAAAAGACAAGAAGGTGTGTGAAGCGAAATAAAGAAGATTTAGTCCAGCCGTTACAGCTGGATGACCACAAGGTTATTGCTTTATTACAGGCCTGCTTGTCACATTTGATGGCTCTCATCCCTAGGACGTAAGGAGCAGGTGGAAAAAATATGAGTTTGTCTTAAGAATCAAAATAGACATACAGCTGGATACACAAGAATTTTGCTGTCACGCAAACGGTAACAATGAAATTCTTATGATTAATTAAAAATACAATAATGATTTAATTAATTTTTGCATTTTCTAGAGGAAAATACCTGTTGAAGTGTTAAGAGAAGAAGAAATCCTTTATCGATCACATACAGCCATACACAGTACAACATATTGAAATAATTTCTCTGCCTTTGACCCATCCCTGAGGGAGCATTGGGGTTAAAGGGCTTGCTCAAAGTCCCTATTACATGCAGACCCTGGTGGGACTTGAACTGGCTACCTTCTGAACTTCTGATCTTCTGATTGGGAGATGGCCACTCTACCCACTGAGCTACAGCTGCCCAGCTGATTTCACTTATTAAATGATAATCTACTGCAGTAATGATTACAAATGAGGTAGCTAACACAAACTGAACTTTCCATGTCAGATATCAAAAATTATGTTTTTGACTTCTACTACATGTGGGCAAATTATCTTGGATATACTGACATTTTGACTAATGCCATCTAATTATAGTGCTGGCTATTTCATATGAATCTGTCCTCTGTATGAATTTAGTTTGCTATACTTGTCATTACATTAATCAGATATTTTAAATAAAATTCATGTTTGAGGTATGACAGGCTTATATGCAGACAGTGGAGGTGAGACCAATTCCTGTCATACTGCACTACAATGGTTATATGCTTTCAGTTCAGATTTTGTTCATTTCAGCTGAAGATAATGTATTGACGGTGCACTATTAATCGTTTTTATGAGTTTTAAGATTTTGGATAATGGCAGACTTACTTTCCTGACATTTCTGCAGCAAAAATAACCATCAGTGGTTTAAAAGCTGTTAGTGCAGCAGCAAAATGTGGATCTATTCCAAAACAAATCTCTCTCCCTTTCTGATATTTTCAGTCAATAGTTTCCTGCAGTGTACAGTAACCACTTTTTCTCCAAAGCAAGTGAAGGTCTTGCTCATTGATCTGAAAACTGAACTGGAAATGAAGTGACTCTTCAGGATCTAATCACTTAATTATTTCTGCAGGAGAGAGGCGACAACCTACACACTGTGAGAAATGACTATTTTGTAAGAATTTGTTACTTGACATCTCTGCTTACTTAGAGGAGATGTATAGCTCAAAGGCACCAAAGGAGAAACGCAGAATGTAAGAGACTCCATGATCCCAACTTGAACCAAAAATGTGCGTCAGGCACCTCAGCATGAAGTCTGTTCATATCTGCTGCAACCTGAACATTTCAGATAAGCCCAACTCATGTGTTTGAACCAAAGTGGCTCCCTAATGCTCTGTCCCTCTCTGAGCAGGTCTGTCGGCAACATCTGTGCTATGCGACAAAGGAATATGAGGAAGGATTATCTGCTTAATAGAGGAGTAGGTGAGTTTTGTGTGTGCGTATGTGTGTGCGTATGAGGGCATTATGTTCACAGCACACATGAGAGGGAGGGTGTAATCAGAAGTAATCACACACCTTAATAGGCATCTATTTGAGCTTTCCCACAGCATTTGCTTTACAACATGGTGATTAACTGTACCATCTATCACCCCACACATCTGTGGATATTACATAAAAAATGAATTAATATTGTGTATAAATCATCTCTATTATTTCAGCAGCCTCAATTACAGTTCAGTCAACACTTGTGGCTAAGGTGGATTTGTTTGCATTTCAATAATAAATAGAAATGAAGGTCAGAGAATAACTGTGGTGGAGCACTTAGTCATGTGATGGTACAGCTGATAAACAGATGGTCTCTCTCTTTCACACACACACAAACACACGCACGTACAGTACACGTACACACACACACACACACACACACACATACACACACGCAAGCACACGTACACATACACACCCTCACAAAGACACACACGTACAGTACACGTACACACACATACACATGCACGCACTCAGGCAATAACATGCACACATACATACACACACGCAAGTACAAACACACATGCACGCAAACACTCACACACACACATACATATACACGCACTCTCGCAAACACACACACACATACACACAGACTTAAACATAGAGAGGGTTTTATTACCCTTGTTTCCTCTACACAAGGAAAACACATGTGATGAAATAAGGAATAGAAAACTGGATAATACTCGTTAGAAATTAGTAATGGTGTTTCACAGAAAGGAAGGAGACTTTCACTGTGTTCCATGAAGAGTGGTGATACTGTGGCCTGGACTAATTAAAGAAAAAACCTGTTTATGTGTAATGTCTGCAGCTGCTCATCAACATCCCTGACACCACTGATTAAGTGTGTACTGTGTAAGAATAGGTTTGACAGCTCATTAACCACTGAAACTAAATTTGAAGGGCATGCTTTTAAAGCTACTCCACAGATTATAACTTCGTGTCACCAGATGCTGAGTTTTCACGTTTCAGACAAATTCTTCGCATCTGTCTGTTAGCTGCACACTCACAAAACAAACTCCACACACCTCACTATCATTGAGCAACAACACCTCATTTGAATTCTATAGTGCAGCCATTTACAAATCCATTATTTTTGTTTGGAATAAAATCAAATTGAACAAAAGCTTTTAAGCAGTGTGCAATGGAAATGCGCATGCCATCATTTCTAAATGTAAAGGTATCCTCCCCGCCTGCACTCTGGTAATGTTACAACATACAGATTTCCCTCATCCATCCCTGCCAAACACTTGCCCTCCTGTCAGATCACCCATTCTAATGCAGGCCCTACATTGTAAAGGTTAACAGGAGTAGAGCACTGGCAATTTACAAGACAAACACATTCTCATACAGATACACACCCGCACGCACGCACACTTATACACGTATGAGAAAAGACACACAAGCACCCTGGAATACTGCAGTCTGAATGGGCTGTCAGTTGGTGTCTGTTACAAGGCTTTCTTGCTCAATTGGACATAAATTGAAGCTCCTACACCAAAGCAAGGACATTGTCCAGTGATCAACACACTTTAGCAGGTGAGAATGAATATGAGAAATCCTTTGAACTTTCAATTGTTATTTCTCAAAGCAGTGATAAACACAATTGCTTTTGGACCGATTAGAATTCCATTGCCAAAATATTCACATGTGCCGTACCGCAATTTACTCTATCAACATGTATTATTATTATTTTAGTCTTTTGATCAAAAGTCAAATCAAGTGAGTGCTACTCAATGGAATTATAACTAACTAACTTGCGGATTTTAATTTAGCTATCTACTATGTAGTTCAGATATCCATTACTGTATTTTATATATGTGACATAACTATGTCAGTCATAGTCAAAATGATTTTCATATTAGAAATAAATTCATTTGAAGCATCCAAAAGAAGAATTCTAAATAGACATGGATGTATTGATGATATTTCCTAAAGACATTCTCACTGGTAGAAAAAAAAAGTATTGCTAAAATGAGTTTTTGATATGATGGACATAGCAGAAATGTAATGAGTGATAAATGGGAGGTTTCACCCCAACAGTTGCAATGCCATTTATGATGCTTTTTAATCATGAAAAGATCTGTTGTATAGGTAACCGATTCTTTAAAGTGGTGAACTTTGACAAACGCCACACAACGACATCCATAATCCCATTCTGTTAGCAGAAGTAAAATAATGCTTCTAAAGAGCACAAATCAGTCTCTGACATCATGGGAAACAGGCATGTGGTTTCGTAAATATTAAGCAATGCTATAAGTGGTTTAAATTCAGAAGAAATCTCTTGTCAGTCATCTAAGTGATGAGTGCCCCGCCCCTCTAGCCATCCGACGTTCAGTATGAAGGATCAGAGCTGTTCAGACTCTTCAAATCCTGCTAGTCACACACAGGGTCAACTGCGGACATGAACAATACAATGTAGTACATACATTCATTTAATCCTACAAATTATATACAGTTATAGACTCATTGTTTTCCGTAATAAGATGGCAAAGCCTTTTAGAGCTGAGGATTTAATAGGAGCTGAAAGCGAGACTTTGCAAAATTTGATTCTGGTCTCAGCCAAACTCCCTTCAATGATCCTGGTCCCCGGAGTTAACCGTGACAAATGGAATCCAGTGACACGAACATGTACGAGATCAAGACCACTGGGAGAAGCTGATGGCTAATGATGGCCACTGAAATCCACTAACTCTGCAAAACCAGCCTCTGCATTTTAATAATCAGCGATGCATTACAGTGCAGGGATTCTATGAAGGAGCTGTCATTATATTACTCTAAATAATAATAATGATGATGATGATGATGACAATAAATCTGTACAGTGTATGCTGTAAATATAATGGAAGTTATGTCGTGGATCATTATAATGAATTCTTATAAATAAGATATTTCTTATATATTAAGAAGAAAATGAATTCATCTCTCTGTATTCATTCATCTGAGCAATCTTCCATTTAAACTGAAACTAATTAAAACTGTTGATCACTTGAGATGTATCAATAAATGCATCACACCAATACTTTTTCAACCAACACATTAATGAAAAATGACAACATCTTAATGTGATGTAATTTGGCTTGTAGGAAGATGTCAATCATAGTTCCCTGTTCTTTGTTTGCACATTACATCTTCCACCACCAGTATCGACGCATCTGTAATTTTACTTTCCATGATACCACAGTCAGTTATTTTTCTTTTGAAATGAAATCAAAGATGTGTTGTCATTGCATAGACCATCTTATAAACCAGTTCTGTGCACAAAACAAATATCATTTGTTGAAAACCCCTTTGACATTCACCTGATGCTAGTCTAGTCTGTGCTACACAACCGAGTGGGTCCTTCTTGTACAATCTGCAGCCTCTGACCTTTGCCTCCGCCAGACTGGAACAAGACTACACCGACAGAAAAACACAGATAATTATTCTGTCTTAGACTCCCAGAGGTCGCACCTATTATTTCCTGGGTGAAACCTGAGTAAAGGAAGACCAATTACCTGCACCATTAGACTTGGAGCTGAGCTGCAGCATCGATTGGTTTCATTCTCTTTTTTCCCATTCAGACTGGAAATGTCACCAGAATAAAGGTCATAAACATGTTCTGCCTCTCACTCACGCACAGACAAAACGATTTGTTTCTGTTTACGCTTCTCAAGCTCACTACTCTCTTTCACTTCTCATCAGCAGATTCACTATGTTGTCATCTGCTCAATTATATGACATGTGACTCAAGCTCAGACGGACACGGACACGGACATGGTCACTGTCATAATTGCATACACAAAACACAAACCAATGAGCCATAATATTATGATTTATAACAGGTGACGTGGATAACACTTATATATTTTTACAAAGGCAACTGTCAATGGGTGGGATATTTGAAATGGACACTTGTAAAGACCTGAGCAACTCTGCCAGGGATCAAATTGTGATAGCTATGGTAGGGTCAGATCATCTTCAGAACTGCAGATATTTCTGGTCTGTATCAGTTAGAGCTTCAAACAGCGGTCTGAAATAGAATAACTGTTGAATTTGTGGAAGGGTCCACAAATCTTACTGAAGTCCGTTGGAAACAAAGGACAGCTTTATTATCTGATTACACAGAAGAGCTACCATAGCACAAATTACTGAAAAGGTGAATGTTGGTTCTGACAGACAGGTGATTGAACATACAGTGCATCACAGCCTTCTGTTTCTGCTTTGCTAGTCAAAGTCCCAGTGCTGACCTCAGTTCACTGCTTAAAGACACACATCAGTATCAGAACTGGCCGATGTAGCAATGGAAGAATGTGACCTGGTCTGGTAAATCACGTTGCCTTTTACGTCAGTTATCTGGGGAGGAGCTGGCATCAGGATAGGCTATCGGAAGAGCCCTGCTACACTGCAAAACTGCTTCAGGATGGCTGTGGAATGTGCTGGACTAACAAGTCCAAGATCTACAGCTAACGTCTTGGTGCCAGATGTCACAGCACACGTTCAGAGGTGTTGTGGGGTCCATGTCTCAATGGGTCAGGGCCGACCTTTTCAATAAGGTCCCCCTTTTGCTGTCAAAATCAATCATGATATCATGTTATCAGTGTTTACAGGTGGTTTTATGTTTATAAGATTGAAAGGGCTACTAGGAGGTTGACCATAAGTTGTAAATCTCATGTTAAAATGCTAAAAACACACAACAGCATTCATTCAATATGATGCAGGGATTAATTATGTAATTTAGTTTGAATATTGACCCTATGATGACTTGCATATCTTCCAACCTAGTCCTATATAAATCAATTTCAACCTTTATAAAGAAATGCAGGCTGGTTGTTAAGGCTTAAGAAAAAATTTCCACTAAAGGGGAATTAGTATGCATTCAGAGAAAAAACAGTCAAGGTTACATTGATGTAGGAGTGTCCTTTAAGGTAACAGTGATATGATGAAATATAATCCTAGAAGTTCAGTTAGATGATTATATGATGACAAATCCTCAGAAAAAACCTCTGAAAGTCAGACACGATTTTGTCATTGCTTGCAGTTTCATTATTTCACTGTTCTATCTTTTGTGTATCGATCCATTGCCTGGTGAAAAGGAGAAATATCCTGTTGTGATAAGTGATAAGTGAATGTGTGTCTGCACGTGAATGATTGATCAGTGCCTTTCTGGATGAAGTTTTACTGAGATAAAAGAATAAATTGTGCCTGGTTAAGTTTTTTAGTGTTAAAAGGTTTTATTCTGGCATTTAGGTGCTGCTGATCTATATACAAATACATTAAAGGGCTGCAACTTTTGTCGAAGAGTAAAAAAATGTGTGAAGACGGCTTTATTGTTTAATGCATGTCAGGATATGAAGTATACAAATGTAGAGGTCAAATGAATACAGAAAGTACAAGCACAGCTATTGGATATTAAATACAGAAGTGAAGCATGATAGAGACAGAGCTTGATTTTGATTTATTTTTTTAGTAGCAAAACGGATTGTTGTCATGTTTTGGCAGGTTTTGGAGGTAACAGTGATATATCTGACAGAAGACCTGCAAAAACAGAGGAAATCATTTCACATCATATCCAGGAGGTTACCTTCGTGTCAGCGCACATCCATTAAAAATATTTATCGTCTGATGCTCTCAACATTCATTCTTCAACACAGCACAGACATTTCCAAAGCTCGCCGATGCTTGATTTGAAGCTAAAGCATTTTATTTAAAAGCCACAGCCTTGAGCCAGTGGCCATTGAAACACAGCCACAGATGTTTCTTTTATAGTAGGATGGATATTTAGAGATGGGGAGAAAAGAATGAAATCAGCCAAATGGGAGCAGAAGCAGCTTTTCCATAAAGGTAAGAACTGTGGGATTAACATGACTGGTTTAAGGGCAAAGCTAACAAAGCTGAAATGCTTTATTGAACCATCTTCAACTCTGTTGGATGAGCTGTGGCACTGAAAGGATTTTTGACCGGATAATTCTGCTAATGGCCATTAACTAATTGTAGCACTGGCAGATATTAACTCATGATTTAGACACACTCAACTCGTTTTTTATCCTGAAATAAAACATTTATGAAAATTCTTACCGCTAATTTGTTCCAAATAATAATAAAAAAAAAAAGCATTAAACATTATATAATAGTTTAAATGGGAAGTGACAACGTTACATTTACAAAAAAGCTACAGAGCATGTAGGAGAAAATTAAATTGTATTATTTTGGGGGGCCTTGCTGCATCTTTGCACTATATTGTTTAGCTTGTATGTTTCCCCTCCTATGTCAACAGGATAACAGAAACACTACCTGTGTGATTTTCATGACACTGAGGCCAATTAAAATTGGAGTGGATTCTAATTACGGGTCAAATAGATAAATTATTTTTTACTTTCAATAATTTATTGGAGGTAAGCTTCAAAGTAAATTAGGAGGGGGGTTGACATCAGGGAAAACAAGACAGGGAGTAAATGAAATAAAATATTCTTATATTCTGAACGCTTTGAGGCAGTAGCATTCTAAAGCACAAAATCAAATACCTATACATCCATGCAGCTCTGCAGGTAAGCAAGGTATGACCTCACACTCTAATAACTATTATTGTCTGCAGGCTCAATCCTCATATCCTTCTGTGTACACATTATCATGACACTGAAACAGTGCAACAATGAAAACAGCATCAGCCAAATAAATACATATCACAGTTCTTATCTTAGCCACATTTGATACATTGCAATCCTTTAACCGAAGCATCATTTAACCTCTAAGTTATGAAACTCTTTGTTTACCTTGACTGTGGACCATGTTCTAAAAAACGGACAACAGCAACAATCATCGACATCAACAACTGCACTTACTCTGTACCCCTGCACCCCTCTCCCAAGGTGTCCCCCAGGGCTTAGTGCTTGGTCCTGTTCTCCTACCCCCTGCCTTTTCCACCTTCACAATATCATCCGTGGTCACGGTCTCCACTTTCACTGCTTTGCTGAAGAGGTCCAACTCTGCATATCCACATAATCCAAAACTCTTTCAGCCCATTTCACTCTGACAAGCTGCCTCTCGGAACTTCCTCAAACTCAACGGTGATAAATCAGATATGATATTCATTGGTCCCTGTTCCCTCAAAGAAAACACTCATATCTTCTCCCTCTGCATCAACATCTCCACTCGTCTCTGGGCCCTCACATCGGAAACTTTGGCGTCCCCTTTGAAAAAAAGATCTCCTTCGAACACATGTGAAAGAAATCACCGGATATATACCTTCTTCCATCTTAGCATCAGCATCCTATGTGGTACACCCTCAGAAAACTTCAATAAACTCAAGCACATCCAGAACTCTGCAGCCCACCTCCTCACACATAACGTACGTGACCATATCACCACTGTCTTCCAATCACCGGCTTCCATCCCGCAACACATTCAGTTCAAACTCCTTCTCCTCACCCACAGAGCCCTCCATAACCAGGCTCCCTCCTAAATCACAAACCTACCCCACTACTCCCGCTTCCTCCGCTCCTCTGATGCCGAACTTCTGTCTACCCCACTCAAGACCAAGCATCGGACCTGGGGAGACAGAGCCTTCTCTGTAGCTGCCCCCTCCCGTTAGAACTCCGTACCCAAACACATCAGAGACTGCCCTGATCCCTCAACATTCAAACCACAACCCAAGACTATAAATGTCATATTAATTCTTGTTTTAACATTCCTTTTTGTTTTTTCACTCTGCCTGTAAAGTTTCTTTGAGTAATTTGAAAAGCACTCTACAAATAAAATGTATTATGATTTACATTATTAGTAGGGTCTGTCAAGCCTTTTTATAAAGAGAGTTAGCAAACTTTAAAACATACTAATACTATTATGTTATGAAATATGCGAGTGTGGGATTCCCTTTAGACATTTGTGTCTTCATGTTTGTGGCAATTAAGCATCCTTTAATGTGAGTGTTAAGAGAATCTGGATGTCAGTGATAAGTGTTTGTTGGTGAGTACGTACTGTCTCTGTGTGTATTCATTGCATGATTGTGTAACTCCCTGCATCTTTATCTTGAAATCTCTCCTCAGGCATCCCTTTCTCTGTTCTTATAGGTTCTCACAAACTCTTGTAACCTGCAGTTGTGCATCTTATGCAAAACAGCCAAATCCCCTTAAAGTGAGAAAACAGCATTTGAAGTCAGAATCAGATCTCCAAAGACAATGTTACACACGCAATGTGTCCCCGGGTGCACAAGATTAATCGCATTTAAAATTATGTTTAGTTGAGTTAGTTGAGTTATATTGCCTCACATTATTCTAATTGTTCAATATTTTGTTTTCATGCATAATAAATTTTCCATGGCAGGCATTTAAACTTACAGCATGCCATGACAAAACAGTATTAATAATAGCTCAGTTTCTATTGAGTGCCCCAGTCTGATGTTGTGCCAAAATAAACAATGCCAGGACCCTGGAACCGGTCCACCTCAGTAAAGGTCACGGTTCATGACTTTTGACTTCCAATTTCAAAACACATGAACAAAAAAGGCATCCACCAACCCAGACCAACATTAAGGTTCATCTGAAGTTTGCCAGAACAAACAATCTGATGGCTTTTGAGAGAATATTCAATGAACTTTTGAGAGGAAAGTTGACCTGTCTGGGCGACAGGGGTCCAGTAATGTCTACCAAAACACAACATAACCATTTAATTCCTATTAATTCTGATAGAATTTGTTCATTTTAAGTCGAGTAATATTTATTTAAACACATACTTGTTTTTCCATGCAACACACTCACACATAGGAGATTTATTAGAATCTATATTAAGACATGAAGTCATCCATGTTAGATTAAAGTGTGAGTGCGTTGTCAATCAGTCTGGGTGAGGTCTGTACGAAATGGGGAAGCTTTCAGATGCAGATGAGTTGGTGTTACTACCTGTGAAGAAAATGACGGACATTAACCTATTGATCATTACATTGTCTAATGAGGCCCAAGTATTAATGATAAGGTGTCTGTATGCAGCGACAGAGATTAATTATTCACTCCCTCTGTTATGTTTTGTTATTAGGTAATCTGAGTTGTCATTCTATATCTAAATTAAGGTGAACTCACACAGCCATGCATAAATATGAATTATCTTGCAGTTTGATCAAAGTGACCTGACATTCGTTTTACAGGGGGTTCGATCTCACTTAGATTAATTTCCTCCACCAAAGAAGTTATGTTTTTACCTTTGTTTGTCAGTCTGCATGTTAGCAGGATTACGGAAAGCCTGATGGATTTGCAAGAAATTTAGGTAGGTATTGGCATATCCTTGGGATGATTCAATTTGGGTAAAGTTACGTCATGATTTCACCTTAGGTTCCTAGGTACTTAAGTAGACATTGGCGCTCTTTAAATGCTCTCTAGTTAGACATATTTTTCTGTGAGCTGGGTAAAAAATAGCTTCATCTACCTGACTCTGCAGAATCAGCTTTCGGTTTTCAACCTCTCGGAATAAAGCAATCTCTACTTGTGATAGCAATCAAGACCGAAGCAACTAAATTTGAGTTTTTTCGTCTCAGATTGTTGTCATTTGAAATGAATTTGGATGCCCATTCAGGTCAGTGTAATTCAATCCACTAACAAAAAGTAATTATTTGAAAAAAAACAAAAACAGGAATAGGTAACATTTATGTAAAATAAAAAGTTAACCAGGTGTCATTACCGGCTCAATACAATGACAACTAATGGGAGATGAAACAAGTTTCAATGCAAGAAAAATCATTCATTTGAAACACATCACTTGTGTAAGCATGGCGGTGTGTGAAGGATGGTGCATGCAGTGTCGTAAACCAGAAAGAAAATCAAAGTCAAGGCTTGGAGAGAATGGTGCATTCTTAGCAAAGCTTCCTCTGACTCACAACATTGTCTAAATTCAGAAGAAAACAGAGAATGTTTGTATGGTTCTATTTATTCCTACTTCTGTGTGAGTTTGTGTCTGTGAGAACTTTTATTGGCATAGTGCAAGCTTTTTAGTTGATTATGAAGAATTCTGATTTTACTGACATGTGCTGTGTATTTCCGGTTCTCTTGCCTTGATTCATCCTTTGCATCAATCTCGATCCTCCACTTACCTGCAAGAAAAATATAAGAAGAAAAACTGAGGAGATATATAATAGGGTGGTCGTCTCCCTGTTAGATATTTTGCATGTGGGTTAGTAAATACCACTGTATCTCTGGAAAAATCATCACGAAAAAAACCTTAAATCCACCCACGTGCAAAACCTTGCAGCGCTGTCTGGTTCTTTAGAATGGCTGACAGCACTCCGTCTCTAGATTTTTGAGCAGCCACAGCGCCATACTTTGCTACCATCATCATTTTCTGATGATAAATGGTAATCAATTACATTCAAATTTTATTTAGACATGACACATGTAAATTTGAACACACGCCCAATCACACACCACAGACACACACACATACACACACACACACACACACACACACACACAAACACACACACACACACACACTGACACACACACACACACACACACACACACACACACACACACACACACACACACACACAAACACAAACACACACACACAGACACACACTGACACAAACACACAAACTCACACACACACAATCTCAACTTTCCCAGCTCCGCAGGCCCACACCTACACACAGACACAGTATGTGCAGCTTGTACAACTAAATCGATGTCTGAACACCCCCAGACTCACTGTCTGTTTCACATCCCTCTCAATATCTAGCCATGTTTGTTCCACCCACCCACATCTTGTGATCCACTAGGGGCTGCTATTGCTTCTGTATTAACTGAATTAACACTTCAACATTGCTATGGACTACACTCTAATAGATTTCACTAACATTCAGTAACATTCTCTCTCATTTGCAATTAAAAATGTTCACCGTTTCATCACTTTTTAGAGCAAATTATTCTTTCCAACACAACCAGAGCAAGAGTGTTTTACCATAATACCTGACTGCATTGCAGTACAAAATACTACAAGTACACTTATTAATGTACCTACCAAGTCTGAAAATTGGTTTGGATTAAATGAAAACCTACATTCCAACTAAAAACAATCATCTTGCAATGTTAAATCACTCAAAAGTATTGCATCTTTTTCTTCATTGGCAGCCTTCTACCCAGATCCACGGTAGTCAGTCAAGTAGTTCAAAAGTAATTAACAAATATGGTTTAAAAAACAATCTTACAATGTTTATCCATATCAACCCAGAAAAACCTAATGACTCCTTCCTACACAGTTCAATTGATATCTGTCATGTAGTTAATGTGTAATAGATGGAAGTTAGGAAAAAGTCTTACAGTATCAAACAAAGAGGAAAAAAATAATCCTTGATGTGTTTTTATATGGATCCACTCTAAAATTAAAAAAAATGATTTGGCATATGTTCAATCCTCCGACAGGTTTTATGAAAAATTGGTCAACACTTTTATTTGTAATCCTGCAAAGAGACAAATAAACAGATGCTGATGTAAACACAACCTCTTTGACTGAGAATCGAATTACTGAGGAACGATTATGAAGCAGTGCAAATCGGCAGGCAGGGTTATCCGGGGCCTGAGTGAGTAAATCATTCTAGGATCATGCTCTCTTTCATTAAAATCAATAATCTGGTTGTGATTTGATCTGTTATCTGCTGCTGTATCCGTTGAAGATAGTATTGTTGCGCAGCTGTGGACAAAACAAACGTGCTTGTTTTCCCTTGGACAGTTTGCATGTGTAGGTGTTAGGCATCAGGAGACCCCTGCTGGTGCGTACGGAGATTACGCACCAGTTTGAGTCCTGCAGTAATGCGCAGCAGGACTTTCTCCATCGATTGAGCCTGTGGTGAAGCCTTTGATAATATCCGAGGAGTTGACGCTGAACTCCTTCCAAACACAAAAGCTTCTATTGAGACACTGTTCAAAGGTTAATCTGAGGATTTTCAGACAGTTTCAAACTGTTTTTGAGCTACGAACAATGGTTTCCCATTTTCTCCAAACACAAATTGTTGAACTCAGAGTTTTAGGAGTAGTTATATTCTTAGTCATGCACATTGCATATGTCATAACTGAAATCTGAAAGGCAACACACACAAATGCTGAATTGTTGATATTTTATTTTGGTCTCAAAAACTAGCCCCTGCAGCAGATTTAAAAAAACATTAAACAGATCATCATTAGGGTTTCTGTTTGTGTCTTGAATAAACACAATTACTTCTAGCAATTCATAAATCTGTTTCATTAGAAGTTTTGTAGAAAATGAAAAAAACCTGGAACCGCTGTGAACATGTTCACTGAGCAACAAATGATCATAAATAACTGAAATCAACCACAGCTCTCTCCCAAGGAAAGAAGTCATTGTTAAAAACATAACAACTAAATGTGAGTGAAAAAAATCAGAATATAAATTTTGATATTGTTAGAAGCAAATCTCTGTAATTTAAGTACCCTGTCATTATGGTATTTTTAAATTTCTGAATCCTAATCTCCAAAGTCTCCCTCTCAATTAAGATTTCATAATGACATTTGAGTTTGCTATAAATTCTTATTATGATGAGCCTTCAACATCTAGTTTGTAAAAAGAAAATGTCCTAGCACAACCAACAAGAAAAACAGACGATGTCATGTCGATAAACCACCTACTAAAAATCTAATGACCTGAAGCGTAAGAATTGGTGACTGATTGGTTACAATCTCCCCCCAAAATGACATTAATTTTTAAGGGACTTCCTAGTTAAAAAAGGTTTAATGACTAAGATAAACAAACATATATTGACTGAAATGTGGGTAGTCTGTAAAAAGAGCTACATTTTCATTAGTATGTCATGATTTCGATTTTGTCATGAGTCATTTTTGTCATTTTGCTACTTATCTTTGGAAAGGGCTTTCATACAGAGTACAGAGAATATTTTTCAGAGTGTTAACTATGAGCTCTGCATAAATGCAAAGTATTTTGTTAGATATGAATCTTATGAATCTTAGTGGATTAAAGTTATACACCGTATATTGTTAACAAAAGTACGAAAATGTCTTATTTTTCCTCAGGCTTATTTAAAATACTGCTCTGTAGGAATGAATAGGAAAACCTTATTATCAACAGGTATTGTGCAGCTTTAGACAAAAAATGCGTGTGGAAGCAATGTGTGTGTCACACTTGTCATTTTAGCGTGTTTAAAAGTAACTAGTATTGTATAAAATGTCATGAACAGGTTGCGCTTGTTTGTGTTTGTGCAGGCTGTCAGCCATAATGCATCGCCACACTGAGACATTTTTTGTACTTGGGTTATCAAAAAGAACACAAGCATAGGGGAAAACAGGAGCCTGGGATTCTTATAAATGTTGCAGAGCACCTACTATAATCCATGAAATGAGTCTGCGGCCTTGACAAGACAGCTTGGTTACTCCTGGGACTGCATGACCTAAATTCTGAGCTCAATTTTGTTTTACGGGTGGGAGACAGGCACACTGGGCATAGCAAGAACAGGGTCAGGTTGTTCATGAGATAGGGCACAGCCTTACTTATTAAAAAGAGGTTACTTCCAGCAGCCTCTATCACCAGCTGATCTCTCATGAAGGCCAGCTGGTGATAGAGGCTCTGCAGAGGCCTCAATGAGACCAGAGCTACTTTGTGTCAGCTGTAAAACATTCAACTGTGTCTTAATATAATAACAACATTTATTTATAGAACACTTCTCACTAACTTGTTAGAAAATGTTTTACAAGGGAGACAAAAATACATCGAGCATCACAGTGTACAGAAATCTAAATTAAGTAAAAAAAAAAAAATCATAATAAGCTGTTAAAGGGTATTTAGAAGCTCAAATAAATCAGGAAAGGCTCTCTGAGATACCTGACTCAGAGGTTCTAATATAATAAGAATAAAGAGTACGGACTAAACCTCTTTTTGGAGAGTGTCTTTATATAACAATGCAGGGAATTATTGCTCTATAAATAAAATTGATTTAATTTTATACTCCAAGGCAGATATCCTTAGCCTCAGGGTCCTGATTGCAAACTTTCTGTCCCCTGCCTAAAGACCATGTCAGCGTTACAATAGAGGTAGTAATCATTCACACCATAAAATGTATCCTAAAACATCACTAAATAGGAATAATATGTTTATTTGTCTTTTATTCCAGATTAGTATGTGTAGCAAAGTCAGCTGACAAGAATATTGATTATCGATATGCAGCATAATCCAAGCAAAATGTAAATTTAAACATAATTTGGACTGTATGTTCTGTACAAGCCCCATAATTATTCAGTGCATTTTAAATTGTGAATTTAGAAATGTCTTAAGGGTTTTTATGCTAACTTTGCTAACTGAAAAAAAGCTTTGTAGTGTGTTCAAAGAGAATGGGACACAAGTGTCTGAATAAATCACATTATGGCTTGTAACATGACAACACGTTCTTGCCAAAACAGGCCCATGTTTAGTCTCCAAACCAAATAGACTCAGGACCTCCTTCTTTCTTTTTGTCCACCCTACCTCCCAGGTTACACCTGTTGCATGGGATGAAGCATGTTGTTACAGCTTGCCCTCCAGTGTTGGATTTAAAAATGAGCTGATTTCACACACAGGATGATTCTCCATTTGTAATCGGACATAAGTGTATCAAGACGTCGCAAGGTATGTTAGCTGATGTTCCTTTCTTTTTCCTTGATAAAAGGTTGTAATCTTTCTCTTATCATGTCTGTAGAATGCTCAGTTTAGTGGCGAGCTTTGTCCACCAGATGAACAAAAGAGAACATTGTGGGAGTCTATTACACAGCGCAACTGATGAATTTAAAACTATGACGTGCTTTTGGTTTAGGAGTGATATACATCTCAGCGTGGAAATGTTAATTAATTATATATTGTTTGTTGTTATATGTTGTCAAAATAAATGGTTAGAAGCCTTTAAGTGCAACATGTTATATATATATATTATATATATAGTACTCTAACGTGATGAATTATTAATAACAATGTGTTCTTTAAAACTTACCATTTGTTGATTTTATTTTTTTCTGATTGATTGATTCTCCTGAACTGGTCAAAAACATCCATTATTGTGTAACTGGTGTTTAATATATAATGAAGGATGGCTGCTGACTATAATATTAATTAAAATATATTATATCTTTTAATTGAAAACCTGTCACTGCAGTGAATAATGTAAAATCTTTTTTATGTTTGGGAGTCAAATTACAGCAAGTTTTCTTTCAAGCAGGTTTTGTCAGAGAAAGGTTTTATCCCTATGCGGAATTTGTGTGTGTCGGCAGTTTTTAGATCCTTTGAGTGTCACATAGAAGAATCACATAGAAGGATTAAAACAAGCGGGATTTTCCATTTTCCTTTTTTCCTCTTTTATTTTCACAAAATATTTTATATCTTTGAGGAAAACACATATGTGCATATGTTATTTAAAGCTTCACAACATTAGAGGGATAGAGAAGTTATACACGCTATCATCTTGGATCCCTCGCAGCAAGATGAGACCTGGAGCTGCTGCTGATTGGAGTTTAGACAAAAGACTGTGGGAAAAAAGTAGGCCAGAGTATTTATAAACACCATTCATTTTGTCTTGGAGGTCACGTTACCTACTTGAAGGCCTGTCATCCTACACAAAAGTCTGTCCTTCGGAGAGGAATTACATTTGCTGGCCTCGGATGTGAAGTGTGTGACTGTGTGTATCTGTTGCTTTCACTCTAGACTATATGTTGAGTCATTGAGACTGAGGGCTGTGATCTCTGCATAGCGTCCTGTGGCCTGGGTCGGGGTCAGATGTGTCCTGCATCAAGATGCATGGGTCTGTATTTTAGTCATTTCATAACAAGTTGCGTATCAAACCAGACGTATTGTAGCTATGAGGCGTATTATCATTAGTTATTATGATTTTGAATTTAACAGAGATAACTATAGATTTTTTCCTGAAATATAGACTTCTCATGTATGTATGGTTATGCACAGAAGAGTTATCATTGCTAAACAACTTTCAAGAAAATATTCTAATTAATTCTAAAGTGCTTCTTGGTGCAGAGACATAATTATTTTCATAATCGCAACAACTATTATGCAAATCAAACCGGACATTTACCTAACCATTGGACCCACTGGATTTAACCCACTCTTAATTTTGAGGATGTTGTTCCTTTATCCTAGTACTACTAGTGTTACCAGGATACTAACAGAAAAGGAATCGAGCAGTAAATCCATGTTGGTGTGAGTAAGTGTTCACATCACACTTCAAACTGAACACTTTTCTCAAAATCTGTCAAAGATCTTTAGATGAAATTTGGTGTAGGTCATTAACATGTGCAGACTTTCTCTAGAAAACCCATTTTAGGGTCATTATAGACCTTAAATCAATATTGGCACTCCCTGATCAGTATTGCCAATGACTAAGTTTTCAAAGAAGCAACAAAAAGCAATTTTTTTAGTGCCAAATCATTATGGCAACTTTCCAGCTGTTTCCATGCCTTTCCTTCCTTCCTTTCGTTCAACACATCCATCATCATCGTTTCAATTCAATTATAAATGTTGACAGAAATATGCTCAGTATAAACAAGTGTCATGTGGCAGGAAACACAAACACACACACGCAGACACACATATATTTAAGGTAGCACACACATGTAATGATTTATTCATGTCCACAAAGTAGGGAACTGTACCCACGCATAAAAAAAAATGCTGTACATCCACTAAAACATGGATAAAGAGACTTGTCCCTAGACAAGTCTCTAGACTTATTACATCTAGCCTATGAGTATGTCTTCAGCTGCAGAATATGAAAATAATCTGCCTGCAGCCCCTAACTTGATATGACGGAGGGGGCTGGTACCTGATAACTTCGGTTAGAAAGGCTTCATTGACTACAACAATGGCTCATTTATAGAAAGATGTGAAATAATGTCTGAATCGTAACTCGGCCTAGGCTTTTCTCCCCAACAGTACAAATATAAGGGTGTATCTATGAAAAGCCCCCAATCTCCTGCATTACAACAATCAATGCCCTTGATTGTACAACTCAAATTGAATGTGAAGTTTTGTTAAAAAACAGTGTTTTTCATAGAAACAAGGCACCCTAGTGATTGAATATGAACTATTAGCTATCCTCGATTTGATTCACATGCTTGGACTACATCTGACCAAATGGTTGAGAAGTTATGTCCTCCTGAACACTTTTGAAGATAAAGCTTCCCCTAGTGTCGGAAATATACAACTGACCTTTCCCCAAACTATTTCCAAGGAAGCTGGAGTAAGTCCAGATTTAAATCAATGTACCCTCTCATCAATCCATGAAAACTGTCTTCAAGAACGACTTATGTATGTGTGTGTGTGTGTGTGTGTGTGAACCCTGTTTCACGTAGTGTAGCTCTCGGAGCCAGATGTTCTCTAATAATACCGTACATGGAGAAAGGTGAGGAGAGGGTCATAATGCGCTATATAATGAGTTTACAGGCCATCTGGATCAATTTATCTGTCCAGTGGAAATGACTGCCTCCACCCAGCAGCAGCAGCAGCAGTAAGGAAACACTTATCATTAGGCCTTGTTTGGTTCAGTCTCATTCCAGTGGATCATCTTGTCCTTTTAAGGAGAGGCTGCTGCTGAACATTAAATACACATCTTTTTCATTTCACATGCTTTGAAGTCATGAGATGATAAGTGGATGATAAACAGAGCGTACACAGTTCTAAGACGGGCTTGTCTGGTTGGTCTTGGTGGGTCTTGGTGAGAGGCAGACACTTTTCAGCTTCTCAATTACAGCCACACAGAAGTTGACCAAACATGACCAAACATGACACCTAGTGTCTAAACCTTAGTCTGCATGATAAGACAGCAAGGAAGGTGAGAGTGTGCCCAGTACAAATCGGTATTTCCAAATATGTAAGTGTATACTTTCACCATATTCTATATTAAAATGTATTTGATTTGGTAAAACGAATATGATTTCTTTCTCCATCTCGTGAAAGCTGTTTCAGAACATATTCAATATAAAAATGCTAAATTGATACAGCTTTATAAATTCTGCTGGACATCTTAGCGCTATCATGTTCCAGTTTTTTTACTATTGTGTATCAAGTACTAAAAACAAGGATAGAACAGGGTCAGCTTTTGTTAAGTCTAGATTTATGAACCATCACCATCCTGAAAGTTTTTTTGCAAGTGTTTTCCAAAGAAAGGATTTATTTAAATACATGATTTGAAAATATCTAAAAAATTTACCGTCATTTTGGTAGAACCGTCAGAGTTTTACACATTACGGTTAAATAAACAAAAAAAAATTCTATAGTATCAACCAAATTCTCGCCTTCTACCCGTCTATTAGTTAGGTACAGTCCTTAACCATTGGTTATAATTACAGTTGACTTCACTTCACAACATCACTAAAACATGGTTAAAATGAACATACAGGCCACTGTCAACACCCTTTGAAATAAGAGGACATGTCTCAACAGGGCAGGAATTGTATCAAAAACACATAAGGAAGGGTTAAATAAAGTAATCTTATACCAACTCTGAGAGCTAAAACATTTGTGTGGGAGGAAATAAATGTGACTGTGGCACTGCTGCTGAAGGCCTCAGTAAAGGATTACCAACTATGTCCAGTTCATTCCCATTTACCATCAAGTGATAAATCTGACAGATAGCTCCACTCTGAGGCCGCTGCCCCCAAACAGCTGCTTGAAGACCCCTGACTGTGAAAAAACAAAACAAAAAACAAACTGATTGGGAGGGTGAGAAGAATTGTGATAAAAGAGCTAAAATTACTGCGGTCAGCTGGGATGAGAATATAGCACTGTGTGAGAAAGGGTGGCAGGGGGAATTACTGAATGGAGAGTTTTTGGGGAGAGAGGAGTCAAACAGGAAATGACTGAAACGGAGGAGCATCAGTCTAAGAGAAGATAATGCCTTTAGAAGCAGTCAGAGACAAACGATTCCAGGAGACGATGAGGAGACAGTCAATGAGAAAAATACTGGGAAAGTGGGGGAAGAGGAAAAATAGAAATGGTTGACATATGCAATGTGACCATGATGCTGATGCTTGGGTGGATGGATGGATGGGCGGATGGATGGATGGGTGGATGGATGGATGGGCGGATGGATGGATGGATGGGTTGATGGGTTGACTTATACTCCTTTTTTAGACTTTTAATCAGTGTATGTAGTGAATAAAAAAATTCCACAGTTTCAGTACACTTTGATCTTGACAGGCCATATGTCAGGAGGAGGATGGGATATATCGTCCAGGCTGCTCTTTTGTCACATACTCATGCTTACACGTGTTTTCTCACCTGAAACAACATGCTGTAGTTTATCTCTGACTCAGCGGCGTGTTTGGGTCTTCTTGATTCCCATGGCCTGGCTGCAGGAGTTGTTTTCTTATACCAGTCAAAAAACAACCTTGTATTGACACCAGTGGTGGAGGAAGTATTCAGATCATTTACTTCAGTAAAAGTACTAACTACAGTACTAAGTCTTGTATTCAGGTGTCAACAGAAGTAAAAGTTGTCAGGTTCTATCTGTTAAAAAGTAAAGTACTTCAAATATCAGAAGTTAAAGTACTCTCAGCGCTTTACAATTAAACTGGATCTTTCTGGATTAATGTTATTGCTGCATTAATGTGTGGGTTTATGATGAGTTTTACTAGTGTTGATGTAAGAGGTTGAGGTAACTTTTACTACCTTATTCATGCTGTTGAGTAGTTTACCCTTTAAGAATCTCATGTTTATGCTGTTTATGACATCACTGTCCTTTGGGAACCCTGTACCTGCAAAAACAATCAGCCCTTTTTCACATTGAAGGGACAATCCAAGATGTTGTTAAATTTTTTATTTCTCATTGAAAAATGTGTGCCACTGGACTGAAGCTGTTTATAATATAACCCAGTGACAACATTTATATCTCTAAACAGTATGGGCCAAGGATGGAGCCCTTGGGTGAACCGAGGTTGGAGGCTATTAATCATGCCTATTGAAGAAGTCCTACTCTATAATTAGGATTTTTTTTGTTGTTCTTGGCATATTACTTGTTAAAGAGAATTATGTAACTTGATACAACAACAAAAAAAGTCTAATGTTGGTAAAAGAGTTTTCTAAAAACACGCTTTGCCAAAAAGTTGAGCTAATCTAAAGAAAATAGACTAATTTAAGTGAAATACAGATTAACCTGCAGGAATTGGATGAATTGTTTACTTGCATAAATCCTTTAAAACCGGTGCTTTTCCCTCCAATGGCCTGGTTTTAACACACGATAGAACTCCTGTTGAATTTGTATGGAAGCAATTTAATGTTTAATACAATTAATAGGCTAATCACAAGTCCCATGAAAACCTCCTGCTTGCTTTTACCACAAGCTAGTTCTGGAGAGCACCATGATTTGGAGGAATAGGAACAAGAAATTTTCCAGGTCTGTTAACACTGTGGGACTACGGGGTTGAACCTGATACGATGTCACTAACATGTTCTGACATTCCCTTACCTTTTGTCTCACCCAACAATTCTATATCCTTAAAGTGACATCTTTCAATTATCAATCAATCAATCTTAATTTATATGGCGCCAATTCACAAAAACTGTTGTCTCAAGGTGCTTTCCAGAAGAGCAGGTTTAGACCAAACTATCTAGATAATTATCTTATAGAGACCCAATAAATTCCTCTGTCAGCAAGCACTTGGCGACAGTGGCAAGAAAAAAATGCCTTTTAACAGGCCGAAACCTTGAGCAGATCCAAGACTCAGGGTGGACAGCCAACTGCCATAACCGGTTGGGTTTTGTTACTAATTTGTAAATATAAATCTAATGCAGCAATGTTTCCTTTGCATTATTTTGTAACTTTGCATGCATATTGATAGGGACACTATCATATTAAGAAGATTAAACGCCTAAATCGTCTTGCATGCTTCATCTTGACTTTTTTCTCAAGCTTGACTGCTGTTATGAATTTAACACCTGTTTCCTACACTGAACGAGAACCCAGCAGTGTCCAGCTGAGGTCAAGGCTTCTCAGTGGTGAGGCTACTGGGAAAACATGTGATAGAAGAGTAGTCCAAACCAAAAACACAGTACAATATTTCTGTACCCCAGTGTTTCACATCTGATAAAAATCGAAAAAATTGCTTCACTCTACACAACTGTTTCTGAAGCAACAGTTACTTTTTTAGAACCTCGTTTGGACATCATTTAACCACAAAATACTCTACCACCCAATTAATGTGCTGAAAAAGTCCATGGAACACATGTGCTTTGGTCGTTTCAGCTCTGGTAAAGCTGTTTCCAGTTTGGGAAGTCTTTAATGCATCTCCTGCAGAGAATGCATGGTCCATTACTATCACTATTAGATGTGCGAATGCAGACAGATTGCAGCCTGTAAAATGAATTGGGAAAGTTCATTTTTTTCCCCGAAAGAAGTTCATACTGTTCAAATCATGTGAAGGGGATCTGGCAATGTAATGATAAAAGAAAGGATATTAATCTTGACATCCTGACCAAGAGGATATCTATATCAAGAGGTGATGGACACGATTCGCACCTTAGGTGTCTTACAACCTACTGACAGGACAGTTGTATGGAATCAGATTCATGCCAATATAATCGAAAAGGTCTGGAAAAATTACAGACAAATTAACGATGGCAGACAAAATAAAAATCACAGATTCAAAAAAAGTCCTCAAAACAGTTAAACTTGTAGTAATATTATTTATATAATGGTATAAATTAGCCTTTTTGCATTTTATGTAGAGCGTCCTTGTTTCATCGGCAGCTTTGCTGGAATACCAACAGTTTTCTAGTGCGTGCTGGAAACGTTTTGTTTGCAGTTCTCTTTTATTCAACCAGAAGTAAAGTGAGAAAGAGAGGGAAATTAGTGAAGTCACAGACAACAATTCTAAGTCATGAGATAAAAATATTATTCAACATTCAAAACATCTACAGCCACTGTTAGACTCATTTCTTATGCATCCTGGGAGACCAGCTCAAGAAGATTCAGGCATTTTGTTGTGAGCAGAGAGCGAGAAGATCATACTTAGATGACCTTTTTCCAACCTCAGTATGGACGAGTTAGTGGAACTGAACCCTGGATCTCAATAGCTTTGTGCACGGATTTTAAGTTTGTAGATATGGGGAGTAAGTGAAAGTAGACCAAATATAATCACATAAATCTGAAAACAGCTTGAATAAAATCTGTCAGACAATCTGACGGGGTTTATAATAAATTTATGTGGCTTGAACAGCACAGACAACATGGTGTGGGTTGGTGTTCGCTTAATGCCCACTGCTCTAGTACAGTGTGTTCGCTCCAATAGATTATTGTGCCCCGAATATGACTGTTGCTTCCATCCTATTGAGCCCAATGGGAACTTCATGTTTTGTGATGAAAATTACTCTATGGACCAAAAAACAATTTCCCAAAATACATACTGTTGGTTAACAGCCAGGGTTAGTTTTTGGTTTGGAAAACATCTGGTGAAATCAGGTAGCCTTGTTGCCTCAAAGCAAGAATGTTCTGGGATAATTTTCTTTATTGCGTTTTCCTTATGCCATTCTCCATGTTTGTGTGGACTCCCTCAGGGAATTGGTGTCTCGAAAATTGTCCGCAAAGCTGTCACAGCAGGACAGATGGAGAGCATCTTAAAGTGATGGAAGCATTTCTGTCCTGACTTTAATTAGTCATTAAAATAATGCATGGGGTGTAGAACTTGTTGAACTGATTAACAATTACAAGAGGAACAAACATTTGGGAACAGTTACTGTAATGTTTTACTGAGCAGCACCTGAATGGACAAGAAAAACACCCTGCTGGAATGTCTTTGAATCTACATCTTGCTTAACAAGAACCTCATTTTCTCTTCTGAATCACTCAGTGTGTCAAACTACTCAAGAAATACATGAAATCCTCTCCTTTTAGACCCAGAACTGCATCACAAAAAAATAACCCACACTGTGCTGTGGACAGATTTTGGCTGGAAAGAAGCTTGGACTTTCATCTCCTCTGTTTGTTGAAAGGACTACTAAATAGCTGTATCACATGCATCTTGACAGGCTGGGTTTGGACAGGAAATGATGTCATACAGCAGTCAAATTCCAGATACAGATAAAATCGCCCACCAGAGAAATAAAGGAAAGACAGACAATCACCTTGTCTTCTTGTTCCATTTTTCATCTTATCCCATCTGGACATTTGTCACTAAGACAGTCCACTCTATAATAATGTCTTTGAGACATTCTGGAAGTGTTTGGGTTCATCAATGAGCAGCATTTGGGCCAAGAGAACAAAAGGAGTAATGCTGTGCAGAAGGAAAGTTTGCATTTCCCTTTTATTAGTTCCCCGAAAAGTCATAGCTTTTTGGAATTGTGACCACCACCGCCTGGTCCACATCCGCATCTGCAGCCCTGCCGTGTAGGTCCAGTTCATTGACGATACTAGTCTGTCCTATCTTTGAGACTCATGCTCTGACAACTGTGACTGTGGGCTGCTGTGTCTAAGTGAACACAGGCGGGTATGATGTAGGCAATGCTGGTCTGAAGTAAATCACTGAAGTGGTCCTGCTCACTTGCCTTAGGCGTCTCCCACTCACTAGAAAGGAATTAGACAAGGAGGGAGGCAGGGGATTGGAGGCGGTCAGGGTCTCATCCTGCTGTGTTTGTGTGGAATGTATCTGTTTATGTCTGTGCTGCAGAAATTACGGTCAATGTGAATGTTAATGTTGTTGCTTAATGAATCCCTGTGGCTCTGCGCTCCAGATCTCCTAGCAGTATCTGAATAAACACGCCGTCTCTGTGTGCGAGTCTTCGTCAAGACTTTCATGGTTCAGTCTCTGTTTACCTTGATGTGTTTATCTCCACATTTTCAGAACACCCCCAATATCAAATCTCCACATTCACTGACTCACAGAACTGAGTGCACCCCCCCCCGCCACCACCGCTGTAGCTATAGATGACCAGCCCATCTGGTTTTCATGAAGTAGGGATCCTAACTGTGTGTCAGGCCGCTGTGGCCTGCTTTCATCGTCCTCTCCTTCAGCTTCACCAAGACGTTTGTGCACGGGGAGACAGTTTGGATTGCTCTGGACCTTGACAATGAGTAAAACAAACAAAGAACGTCTCTTTTCCCATAAATCTGTGTGCCAAGTAGAGACTGAATGATATATGTCTGATATTTCTTGCTGATTTTACTTAAGTGCAGATGTGTGTTTATTCTGTGAAATACAGTAAATTCTAAAGATATGTTTCAGAAATAAACTTTATTATTATGTAGTTTATTCCCCAGAAGGCACTGACAAGTCAAACTAAATTCAGACATGAGTGATCCGCACCAGGGTTTTACACTCTTTCGCTTTAATTGGAAAAAAATGTTTTTGTTTCTTGAAGCTGCTATAATCTATATTTTTATATGAAGCTATTCGCATATTTTAATGTTAAAGGTGTCCCATGCATGAATAACCACATCATTCTGCTGGTCCACCACCTCTTTGGATTCATTGTTTTGCTTTGAAGGAGTGCAGCATAATTGATTTGGTTCATCCTCTTAAGTTTTGAGGTTAGTGGCGTCTCAACTAAAGCTTTGATAAACCAAATAAAAATAAAATGCCCAAAATTTAAGAATAAAAACAAATGTTAATGACAATGAAAGAGCTACAAGTTTTTCCTAAGAGTTGGTGGACGGATAAAAAAAATCCAAGAAGAGAGGAAAGTGAATTACATTCACTAGCTGGCAAGAGCCACACTTATAAAACCGAGGTGTGTGTGACTGAGCAGATGTTGTTGACATACTTCCCAATATTATGCGATAACAATTCTGTTGTGTGTTTTGCAAAAGACAAATAAATCAGCCTATGCGTGCAAGTTTAAATGTGATCTCAAAGTCAAATATTAGTCAATGTCAGATAATTCATTATTAGGTTGGTATGAAGTAAACACAGCCACAGAGTTCTCGGTTGGATTGAGGAGCGTAGACATACTCCTGTTGAATACTCAAATAAATACTTTTGGTTCTTTATTGACAATGGAAGGAGGTAAAGAAATATTCTTTAACAAAAAAGGAAAGACAGAAACCAAGGGATGAACTGGGGAATGGAATAGCGTACCAGACTTTCAGGAGCGATAGCTTGAGGTTTAGGGTGAAAGAAATATTGGCATGGTGTTTCTTTCTGTGATAGAGAAATTTGAGGAATGCTCAACAGACTGGAGTTTCTGCAGAACGGGGAACCACGAACCCAAAGAGGCTGATAGATGTGTTATATATATCCAGCTGCAACTTTACCTGCTGAAGAAAAACAATCCCTTGATTAAAGGTAAATATATTCTGCCCTTTCTCACCATGAGGAAAATGTTCAGGGATAGTCATGTAATTTCTGGAATTTGAATAAGCAAACACTGCTGAGGCCCACAGTGAGATCTCTGTCCAAGCTACCTCACTAACGCCGACCTTCTCAACTGTCAATCATCATGTCTCTCATCCTGCTCGTAGAATGCCTGAGTGATGAGCCGTTCTAAGGCCTACTTGCTGCAGCAGGCCTTAGGTCTCACAGTCTATACATCTTCCAGCTCCAGATGTAATATGTAGTCCAGAGGGTGTAACCCTACATTCCTCAGGCCTATAATGTGTAGGTATAGTAGAACCCTTTGGAGGCTCGCGTTTGGCCTAGACCTCCACAGGGAAGGCCCCTCTGCTGTCTCTCCGTTTGATAGGAGTCAAAGACGGGGTAGTGTGCCGGAAGACACTTGCTGCAGATAGGAAATGAGAAAGCCTGATGTTGACAGCGGGAATCTTTGAGGAGTAGGAAAGAGGAGAAAGACTGACTTAGCCTCCCAAAAGCTTTGAGTGATTAAAATAGAAAGAAAGGGGCCGCAAACGAGGGGCCGGGTTTTGCTGCTCTCTGATGTCAGGAGTGTATGTGCGTCCCTGTGTGCCTGTGTGTGTTAATATATATATATATATAGATCTGTCTTTGAACAAATGTCTTTACATTATATGATTATATATATTCTGAGTGCATGTTGTGTGCATCTATTTGTGACTTGTAGTTGGAGTAAGTGTGCACAGGTACGTGACAGAGCCTGTGTGTGTTGAGAGACAGAGCTAAGATCTGAAAAAGCCTAGAGGGGGATTTCCTCTGAAAGAGAAAGCTCCCCCCCCCCCCCTCTCAGGCATCCCATCTCCCCCCCTCCCTCTCTCTCTCTCTCTCTCTCTCTCTCTCTCTCTCTCTCTCTCTCTCTCTCTCTCTCACTCTTGCTCACCCAAAACACTCGGAGCAGCGACTTCCTCTGAAACACAATCATAGATGTGAGGCGAGTCTATGAAGAATGGAAATGCCTTTAGTTTCTTCCCAATCAAGGCAACTCTCTGCCATGTGGACGTATTTCAGGCGACTTCTGTTGTTGATGCTCTAACTAAACATGGCAAGTCTCTCAGCACAGAAACCAGGCAGGCTGTGTGCAGAGGATTATCAGGACCAAATATGAAAAAACCTTTTGCCTGATCGAGGACAAACTTCTCCAAAGCGAAGATGGTAATATCAAAGTTTTACTCTTGTGTGCTAGTCTCATCTGGTTTTACTTACTGCTTTTAGTGCAGCAGTGCTTTACTAACCCAGTGACTCAGCGAGGGAATTGTCTTGTACGGACAAGTGACTTTGTTTCTCTCTGTGGCGTTGCCAGTCATGTGTGAATCAAGGTTTAAAATCTAAGTCTCCTTTTTAATTTAATTTACAGTTTTCAGTATTATATTCCACTTCATTATTTTATACATTCTTTGTTCTACATTTCTTAAACTTTGGCGTTGGGACCCACAAGGAAGCAGAATACTCATGTCACTGGACTCTTCTGAGCTTTTTGTTTTCTGTCCCACCTACTGAGCACAGATGGTGGGAATGTTGAACATCAACAGCCTACAACATCTCCAGCTCTTTAAGTGTGTGCACCCTGAGAATGAGAGAGCCACAGAGGGGCACTTTATCTTTTGTTTTGCAGATCTTACTCCTCTTATTAGGACTTAATTATTGCAAATGGAGCACATCAGCGAGATAGAGAGAGTTTTAATGTAATTTAATTTAGTTATTTGAGGACTGGACAAGTGCATATAATGGAAACATCCGGGTCAGCGTTGGAGTGAGAACTGGAGAGGATTAGCCTTATCCCTTCCAACTACAGAAACTATTTGATGACAATGACGAGCCACATGTGAATGTGATAGACATTAATGATGGATTTGAGTGAGGATGTGGTTTCTTTGAACTTTTGTTTACAGGTTGTTGAGTTGCATTATTAGAGTTAATAATAGTCATGGTGTGAAAATGAATATTAAGCATGTACTATGGCCTACAGGAGACATTTTTGTTAAACATCAATCTCCCCAGTATTCATATTTCTATCTTTTGTAAGCTACCAATGTACCTTTTCTGTTTTTTATGGAAAGTAGTCAGACCCATCACCTCCATCCAAAAGTGGAAATTAATAGAAGGTAGAAAGTCCAGACATGGCAGCTCATCCTTGCAAGTGTTGTACTTTGTTCCCCGTCACATCTGCAGTAGCACCAGCTTGAACAGCTTTTACAGCCCCAAACCGTTTGTCTAACTTAATGCATTACTGATGTTGTTTTCTGTGACCATCCTCTTATAAACAATTATGATTCTGCACCGTCTCTATTATCAGATTATTGCACTTTGCAAAAAAAAATTCTATCTAGGGTAAGCATGTACTAATAGTGCATAACAGAGAAGTCTTGCTAGTGTGCACACTGTTTGTATTTAGTTACTGTGTGACAAAGTCCTCAAGAGTCATTTATTCACCAGCAAGGTCAAGAGCCTTTCTTAAAGCAGCAGGTTTTTTTTCATTCATTGTCCGGTTAACAGTGTGGTCATGTGCCGTGTAGATTTTATTTGTGATATTAGAGCTTGTTCCTGGTATTTAAAACATATTCAAAGTTTATGAAAATGATCAAACATGGAGGAAACTAGTCTGGCTTTTGGGTGTCCTCCTCTCTTGCCAAAACATGTTTAGTTTGAGCATAACAGGTTTTCCTGTGATTCATTAGAAAGTATACCGGATTTTAAGAAAAAAAGAAAAAGGAGCTACATTTAGTCTTCTCTAGTCTGAACATTTATATACATTTATGGTTTAATTAATTTACAACAAGAGGAATAGTCTTCTTTTTTTTAAACTTCTATCAGTAGCTTGTGAGGCTATTTGGGAGCAACATAGGACGCATGGATTAAAGTATAAACATACAGTATAATACAGTTGAAATGGTGGACATGCCACCAAATACGTTTCTGTTTATATATATACATAGCAGATTGGCATTCATTTGTAGAATTGCCAATGTTCACATCATGTCCGATAGTCACTCTCCTTCTTTTTTTCAAGAACTCTTTGGAAAGCATCTAACTCTTCAGCTTATAAACGCTCCACTATGTTTACCCACATATTGTTTACAATGGGATGACCAGCGCCTTTTTCCATCCATCCGTCCATTTTCTTCAGCTTATCTTTGGTTGGGTCTCGGTAGAAGTAGGCTAAGAAGGGCATTCTAGATGTCCATCTCCCCAGTGCCAATCCCCAGCTTATCCTCGGGGATCCTAATGCGTTCCCAGGGAGAGCTATGATCACTTCAGCAGGTTCTGGGATTGACCCGGGGTCTCCTCGCACTTGGGTGTTACTGAAAAAACCTCCAAAGGGAGGCGTCCTGGAGGCACGGTAAATTCAGAGCTTTGCCTTATGTTACAGATCTTTCTTCACCAAACCCAACCGACACAACACTGGCATGATGGCTGATGCCTCACCGAACCTCCTGCCCATCTCACGGTCCGTTTTCCCATCACCTGAGAACAAGACAACAAGTTACTCAGAGCCTCTTTTTGTTTCTAAAATCTACTTGTTAACTACATCTGGAAATTATGACAACAAGGAGTTGAAAGATAAAATAAAAACACTCAGTGAAGCTGACTAGAGGAAGGATTTGCCATCACATGCAACTACATCAAAAACAAAAAACAGTACCAACGGAGTAATGTGACATATTGTCAATATTGTAAAATATATTCAAATTAGCAGCAGACTACAAATCTCTTCATAATGCCAATGTGACCTCAGACTCCGAATGGTTAACAGCCATGAGACGTTAACCAGTATCTCCCTCCCTTGCCTGTAACGAGTCATCACGTTTGTTACACTGCTGTTGTAGACACTCTGTTTGGCACACAAATTATACTTCATGCCCAACGCGTCACTTGCTGAGTTAGTCAGATACGGACTGGACGCCATAAACTGTTGTGGTTTGTACTGATTTGTACAACTGCTGGACTGCTGACATCAACCTTATGGGGCTGTGTGACCCAAATGATTCCTGTTCTCCTTTACTCAGTAAGTCAAGGTGCTGAGAGTTGTCATGGTGCTGTGAAGCATATTTTCAGTGTGTTTATTATCTCTGTTTCACATAAGTGGGTCGAACTCTGCAGAGACCGTGCAGTATATTTTATAAACAGAACCATTGCCAAGTGTTTGGGGGGGAAATGTCTGTGCAGCTATAGGCTGTCTGTGAGTCGAGTCGGTTATCAGCATTCATTGTCTCCAGAACCACGATTATTGAATGTTGTCATTTCCCTCCCAGACTGTGCGTTTGAATGGCACTGTGGTTTTTACTCATCTGGCCTCTTTTTAACGGCAATAATAGTTGTGATATAGTCTATTCAATGATCATGACGTATTGGGCTACTCTCAAAAGAATGTTTGTACTTACTTGAATTCTAAACAGTCTGGAAAGCTTCCATTTAACCTGCCGCGCAGAGCATAGGCATACTCTGTGGAAATGCAGCACTTACAGTAGGAAAGGGACTTCAGATTTTATATTTTTAAGCTTTGTTCTACATCACTATGGGTGTGTGCCTGAGCATTATGTTGATCTTTTGTTGAGCCACTGAAGAGTCTGGCTCATATTATGGTTTCATCAGCTGGTTTGGAAAACTAAGAGTCAAGATGAAAACTCAGATATTTAATCTTGTTAAAACAGCAGGGTAGATCATGGGAACTCCTACACCCCTCATCCCCCAGACAGTTTTAGCAGTCGGATCTGCGGCCGGCCGAGAGAATTTCACCTGATGTTTTACATGTGTTGTGGCATAAGTGCTGGTGAACTCTGGAAGGTGGTACAAGGTCCTTCAAACCCTCATTTGTTCATTTGTTCTATGAAATGTATTAATAAGCAGCTCCTCCAGAAGAGGAAGAGGAACAGGGAAGGCTGCAAGCTAACGTCAGATCAACTAACTGTTTGTGCATCTCTGCGCAAACTAACATTCAAGACTCTGTACACACTTGAATGACTGTACTTTTAGTTGATCAACTAAATAAAATAAAAAGTTGATAAACTAAAAGTACAGTCACTTTTATTTTATCAAAGTGACTGTACTCTTTGATAAACTAACATTAGAAAATATGTTTCTTCTTAATGTAGCTATTGTTTCAAATGTTTTTATTGTGTTTTGTTGTTGTGTTCTGTAACGTCTTCCAAAGCAGCAGTTCTCTCATTCAAGACTTCCCAGATTTCAAATTTAAACAAATTTCTTCCATGAGTGACTAAAAAGAATCTGCGAAGGAGTATTAGGGCCAGGATCAAGAAAAGAAAACAGAAGAAGACTTCTTTCATATTTTATTTAGAGGAAAAAGTTGAAATTTCGAGAATAAAGTTGAACTAAATCAGAGGAGGAAGATTTTTCTTTTATCTGCATTTCTAGAATAAAGTAGAAATATGGATTCAGGTGACAAGCAGAAGGCATACGGCATTGCCATTAATGGATGTATTGATGGTTTTAGTCGCTATGTTATGCGAAGGGAGGCTTACAGAACAAACAACGACCCCAAATTACTAGCAGACCACTGCAACACATCCATTGTTTGTTTGGGAGGGTGCCTGGAGCGACTGTGCGCTGACAGAGGCACAGAAATGCAATATTAAAAACAAAGCTCTTCATCTGATTTAGTTCAACTACTTTCTCGACATTTTTCTCAAAATGAAATATGAAAAAAGACCTTACTCCTCTTATTTTTCTTTCTTATGCCAGACCCTAATATTCATTCGTAAGAACCTCAACCCTTAAAACTCACCAATAACTTTCTTACAATTTCTTCATCCTACCTTTCTCCCAAGTGGGTAGTAATCAGGTAGACTGTTGTAGCTGGTTTTGGACTCGAGACCAAACAGCTGAAGATATTAGTGTTTTGTGCACTTTTGTCATTATTGTCCAACAAACCAATCCCTTCAGCTGAATGTCTTATGCGGTGCTGTTTGTAAAGTAGCACACTTTTTGCCTCCTTAATCTAAAAAGCAGTATCACATTTTTATCTCACTATTCTTTTTCTTCTTTTTATCACATTCAGAGCATTATTAAGTAATATTTACCTTTCCAAGAAATAGGTGTTTAGCAGCTGGATAGCTCAGTGGGTTAAACCGCTGACCTTGGTCCATGAGTATGTGGTTCCAATCCCAGTCAAAAGAGGGTGTGGTCCAGTGTGGTCCAGTGTGGGTCAGTCCTTAGTGCTATCAGCCTACCCAGCCACATCTTGTGCCAGTCCCAAGCCTGGATAAATGAGAATGTTGTGTCAGGAACAGAATCCAACGTTAAAATCTATGCCAAATCAATAAGCAGAACAAGGCAATCCACTTTGGCAACCCCCTAAAAAAAGGGAAAGAGACTAAATAAGTTAGTAAAAAGCAGTAAATATGTGTTCAATAAAATGTGTAGATATTAAATATAAGTTTTTTATCTCAAAAAACACCTGTTTTAAGGATCCAAGGTAGGCACCGGTCAAGAACTATTTACTGTACATACAAGTGGCTTTCTTGGTCGAGCTCTTTTTTAAATTTTTCTAATATTTATACTTCAGCTTACATGAGTGTAAATTTGCATTTTGACTTAATATTTAGCTTCACTCTAAACATTCAGGTTTAACATCTAGATTTAGATTCAACATTTGGATAAAACATTTAGATTTAGATGTAAGATTTAGACATAATATGTATATTTAATATTTAGACATTTTAATTAACATATATTTCATAGGAAGGTAAATATGACTTAGTTCATAAAAATGTAACACCGATAAAAAATTTAAAAAAGTGGAAAAAGTTATATACTGCTTTTTAAATGTTTTGAGCTGAATGTGGCAATAAAGTTGTTAAAATGTTAAAATCAGCATGTGCTACTTTACGATCGGCACCCCACATCGCCTTGATTGCAAATCCTTTTTGGCCATTTAAACTCCGGGAGCCATTATATTCTGCTGCACTCTCCGAAAATCATGAGCAATGTTCTCCAGATGGTTAACCACAATGCGAGTATTAGGGAAAAAGCTGATATCCATATATTTCATCTTGTTTTGTTAATGGGAGTGCATCCTTATGAGTATATAAATTGTGGTTTTAATCTTTAGGTGAAGCCTTCTTGTTTGTGATATTTTATCTTCAAAAGTCATATCTGTCCCCAGGGCAAATCCTGCTGCCCTTCTTGCCTATCCTCTCGTCGGGCATTGTGCAACTTTGACTAGACAAACGAGAGGAGAATGAATGGAGGTATTGTCTCAGAGCAGTCTCAAAGCGTTACATATCATGATATCCAGTATGAGTCAATGTTTGTTTTTTCAATTGATTAATATCACTCTTGCCAGGTGTATCATACAGTCGTTGGGGATCTTACTCAACCTGTGGACTAGATTTGATGAGCTGGGGGAGAACTGGAGGTAAATTGGAGGTGAACTGGGTGGAGGAGCACAATGATTCTCCATTGCAATGATCTGACTAGGGCAGAGGGGTTGCCAGAATCAAAGTTTGACACCAACAAGGCGGAGATCAGGTTGGTTTTACTAAGAGAGTAAATACATAAAATCCGAAAGATAAGGGTAGTGAGTGGGAGAGGTGGGGACTGTGAATGAATCCGCATAAATATCGGCTTAAGCTGGGCTTCATGTTGATTTATGTGTCAGACACACTTGGCTGATCTTCCTACAAGATGGTAAAAAGCAGATATTTTCAGCAGGTGGATAGAAAATGGTAGATTATTAAAAGATGGACTTTCCCTGTTCATTATTGGCTGATTTAGAGCAGATTAATGAACCACTTGTGAATCCAATCTTTGTTTACCCTCAGCGGCACCAAAGACATTGAAACCGAAGGCAATCCAGAAAACTGACGTTTGTATGGACACTGTACTTTATAAACATAAGTTGAACCATGTTAGATTGGAGTTCTGTTACAGACAACATGTTTACATTGCGTGCTGACCCCCAGGAATGTAGTTTTAACTAGTACAGGGATTTTATATACTCTCAATGGATTAAGGAGGGCCTATTTGAATGGAGCCCTCTGCTAAGTGGATCAAACACAAAGACAGTTTAAACAGGAGATAACAGATGTTTTAGAGGATAATAGTCGAGGGGAATAATTGAAAGTTACTGGTACAATGTTTTCGATTTTGATATAAATAACATTAAGCTGTTGGTCATACGTTTGATAGCAAGAATTAAACCTTCACTTTTATTATACATCATAGTAAAGGCGTGTGAAGGCCAAAAAGGCCAAAATTAAGCCAAATTTTGTATATTTCTCGCTTGAAATGTGTACATTGTGGTTTCTTGTCCCATCAGCCCCCCCCCCCTTACCCCTCTAAAACATTGTGGTTGGGACTAATTTGTGTGTCATATGAGACTCAGTGTATTTGCGTGCCCATACATGAAGAATCCAGGTAATCTTCAGGATTTACCAGCAATTCTTGGCTCAGCTGTCACTTCTGCTTATGTTTGGTTTTAGCCCGGAGATGGAGTGTGGGTGCGTAATTATAATGAGAATGTCATGAAAATGTGATGACCGATCAAGATGGAGACATTAACAAACCTGCTTTCAACATGTCACATCAGGAACTGTGTCCTTTTACGTCCATTTCAGCTCTACAATCACATTCAAGTCTGCTTAGCTGCTCTAATCTTTTGAGCCATTGTGAATGATGACACAGATACACATTGTGCATCACACACACATTGACAGCTTGTTTATACTATGACTTAAATGTAGGTCCTGACCCTATTTGGCCAAAGCCCAAGGCAATATGAAGAGAGCTGTAATTATCTGCTTAATACTCAACACTGCAAAACATTCCAGGGGGCCTGGATGGTGGAGAAGACAAAGAAGGAATGAACCTTTATGACAACTGCCTTTTGTCTAAACTAGCATGCCAATTCAAATCAAACAATGATCTTTGTTGAAGAATGGAACTCTTTCTAGAGTTAAATCGCAGGCTACGCAGCACAAAAGCAGACAGAGAGGGAATCCCCTTGTATTGGATGAGGAGGAGGCAATGGAATGGAGTGGTCAGCTGGACATCATTCATACGCTCTCTTTCTGCAGCTCAAGATAAAAGTTCAGGATTTAAGCTTGACTGAGCGCTCCTAACTGGCTGTTGGGGTAAAAACAGAAAGAAGCCCTGGTAGCAGCACAGACTGCATCGGGCAGCACAATGAAACAAGAGCCAGATACTGTACACTGATATACAGTAAAAGATCGTCATAACACTGTAAGGAGTGACGGCGTCTGGCTTCTCACATCACATGGGACTAAACAAAGTACTGTTTAACGGGCATTTCAGTGAAGGGAGTAATTGCAGTGGAGCAGAGAGACTGAAGTACAGCCTATACCACCAGAGAGCACCCATTTGATGGTACACTGCAGAAGCACAGCATAATATAAATGGTGTTACAGCTGCTTGGAATCCTGTTTGCAGCATCGAGGGATGTGTGTTCATTCGAATGTGGTCTTGTTATCCTATAAAATCACTTTTTTACCTCATTTAGAGGAATCACTAATTTAGCAACACATTACACTGAACGATGTGAATTCTAGGCTGCACCTATTAAGTTTTTTTTAATCAAATTTGTACTATTATTATTATTATTATTATTATTATTATTATTATTATTATTATTTTTAATCATTATTATTATTATTATTATTATTATTATTATTATTATTACTATTTTATTATTATTATTATTTATTTTTTTATTATTAAAATAATAATAATAATAATTATTATTATTGTTATTATTATTATGAATTGGAGATGGAAAATCACAGCCAATTCCTTTGGATGATGATGTTGTTTTGGGTCCATGTATGGCAGATACAGTATATTACAGTTAATGCACAGACAACTCACACATTTTTTATTTATCTTTTGTATTTTTTGTTCAGTGCATGGCTGTTAGGCTGAAAAATTAATAGCGATGTGTAAAGTGGAACCGTGTTACCACAGGTTTCACAAAGATTGCATTTTGACTGTATACACTTAGATGGAAATATTAGCCTTTTCAAAAGATTAAACACTGGAACACGTTTTCAAAAGTTTGCATTGTCAGGCCCAAACACCATTATGTAAACAAAGGGGCCCAACCTAAACAACAAAAAGTTTTGTAAAAAAAACAACTTTATAATGTAAAACAGCTCTTAATCAATCTCTAATTTAAATGACTGTTTTCATGTAAGAAACCAACATAGAGAGGGTAGATTTCTCTGTCTGAGAAGAGTTCATGCTGACTCTGCCAAAGTTCAGCCCTACTTGATATTTTGTCTGGCAGTTGTCAGATGTAATGAAAAAACCGAAGAAGTCTCAACACCGGCAGCTACCCTCACCTCAGTTCATTTGGTTGGCTATCCTGCCTTTGCTCAGTAGAATGTCAGGAGGCTCTGATTCATGAATATCACTTGTCAAACCACCCACAGAGCAGAGTTCCAGTCAGGGGGGAATGTCTCATGTATTATCTTTTATTTTTTTGGAAAGATTAACGCAGGCATAGTTTACTGTCAGATCCTGTTATGGAATCATGAATGAAGTCCACCCGTTTTTATCAAGGGCACCGAGCAATCATTTTTCAATTAAACCTTACACGAACGGAAATTGAATGTCCCGACACTGTACAGTTACCTAATTAAGCTGCTGTGTTTCGCTTATGGCCTCAGGTTTGTCTTTGTAGAGAACAGTAGAACCCGAAGGTATATGATTGCAGTCAGCCTAAAACAGCTGTGATACATTACTGCTCGCTGCCTCAAAGCTATTCTGTTCTCCATTTCCTAATCTATTGTGACAGATGTGCACAATCATACAAAGGAAGCATTCTTTTCCACTGAGGACATCCAGTGTCTACTACGGATTCAAAGACGGTGATCATTCCCATTGAGTCAGTTCAGACATTTTGCAGACAAAAGACCTTTACCAAAGTTTGTGTTCAAAACTAAGTGGTACAAGCATATCGGATGAGTTACTGGACCGCTTTGTGAATCATGCCTCAACTTAATAAGTTGTGTTTCTGCCAAGGAGGATCAGATTTCTGTTTGGTCCCTTTGTCCGTATTTCAGTAGGATCACACAAAAAACCGAGCCTAACTGCAATAAAATACATAATTAAATACATAAATAATTTTTTTTGTCAATTAGTCATCTTTGTCTGTGAATCGGCCCTCTTTCCAAGCCCGACAGAGAAGTGGGGGGGGCGAGTGATGTTGAACATTGCGCAATAAGACCCTTTTTTCCACCACCTTTGTTTATTTACACTGAACAACACAAAAGGATAACAAATTGCCATTCTAAAAGGAGAACAGGTGTTTACATCCTGTAAAAAAGGCCGCTTACGTCATCGGAGAGTAAGAAGTACCCGGACTTCTTTCTGTTCCCTTGTTTGTTCCTTGAGTTAGCTACAAAGCTCCAATGAGCCCCCACTGTGCGTATATATGTATATATATATATATATATATATATATATATATATATATATATATATATATATATATATACATATATACGAAGCAAGTAGTAAAATGCAGGCACACACAGTTCATGAGTAATGTTCGAGAGATGATACTGCACCGATGAACAAATGTTGGTCCTGCTGGAGGTTTGCTCTCTGCAATGTTTCATGGAACCACGGTGTTTACATAAGAGTTTGGAACAGTCAGCACAGTCCCAGTGCTCACCAGTATGAGGTCTTTGAAACGGCTGCACTTGTGTTTACCCTGGGCCGGTCTCAGGTCCTGGTTAGGCCATCAAACTAAAGGAGGAGGCAGCTAAAAGCGGTCTCCTTTGTGTGGCTAGAGATTAATATAGAAGAGTATTATGGACTGATTGTATAATTAGCACAGCAGCTGAGACCAAGACCTGCAAAGATCCAAAATAAGTGCATGTTCTACATCTCAGCTGACCATGAATATTATTGCCTTTTCACGTCAATATGTAGAGCCATTTATTTAACAGTATAGTTTTTCAATAAGAAAAAAAATGTGTGCTTTTCAGAAGGCTCTACACGTAGTCAATGACAGAAACTGAAAAAGTATAATATATAAGTGAACTGTACACCTCTGACCAACGCAACGTGAGCTTTTGAAGGTTGTTTGAAACTTTTGGAACATAATGACAGTTATTACAGATTTATCTGTAATATTAAGAGAGTCAAGGGGAGTGTCTTGATTCTGTATGCATTGGTTTTTCCTGCTTTGATATCCTTGTTCTCATGAGAAAACACAAATGCAGAACCCTGCCTGCTTCAAATACAGACATTTGAAGGATTCATATCATGGCTAAAAATGAAACACGTTTCACATAAAGCTGGACAAAATTAATCATAACCAGATAAGGCTGAATAGCTTTTCATCTCATTCAACCACAACTCTTGTCTGGATCCCATAAAGATGTTCGTTTCTAATTTAGCTCAAAGTCTCATGTGAAGTGGATACAATAGGTTCATAATGTTTACATTTCTGTGGATTTGATCTTTTGCTGGGCAGTATGGTAAATATCAAGAAGAACACCATCCTTGCTAATCTTGACCATAAGGTTTTCTCCAAATGAATGAGTGTCACAGCATTTCAACTCCATATACACGTTCAGATCATTATTAAATCTTTGTGACCACAGCACAGACAAAAATAAGTCCATTGTGTGTTTTCTAAAACTTGTATTCATCAATGATTGACTGATTAACAGAGGTATAGAAACAGAGAAAAGTAGGTCATAACTGGGCCCGTCACATGTATTGATCCCACTTTAAAATGAATCTATTTGAGGGATGATCTAAACATTTTCTCTACTTGAACCTCCAAGACGCCACTTATGGCCATTTAATAAACATTCCAACACATTCCTCAACACCAATAATTATTACCAGGATTTCTGTTCAGTTTCAGTTAAGTTTTTAAATTATATGAAATTAGATCAATACAAAGTTTATTCTGCCTAAATTACAAATTCCATTTTTTTGTGCGCCTCGGATGAAAAGTCGACACATTTCTCATTTGAGAGGAATGTTCTCATAACAACACTTTGTTTGAAGCTCGAGCACTGACTCTTTCCGAATGTTCTGTTAAGACTAGGATGAGTTGCTGTGGCTGACACAAACATTGACTTTATGAAATTAAATTGAAAAATATGCTATTTTAGACTGAAATCAGAAGCAAAATGTTTAGGTCATTTTGACAATTGCATTATGTCATTGGTCTTTCATGTTTAGTGTCTTCTCTTAATGCTTGGATGTCACTTGCATGCTTGAGCTGTCTCACTGAAAATCTCTATTTGTCCTCCAGAACCCAGAATCTTTAGACTCCTCCATCCAGAGTGCCCTCTCGGCCCTCTTTCCACCTTTCGAGGCCACAGCCCCCATCGTCCTCAGCCAGTTGTTTCGCTCCATCGAAGAAAGGTATCACGGAGATGCATTACAGTGCCTTCTGGACTTCCTTATCCCCTCCAAACACCTGCTGGAGAGTGTCCAACAGGCAGCATGTGTGAGTATCAGTCCAATTGTTGGCATGTGTCTGTACTCACACACTTCCTCGTCCCTCTCAGAGAGCATGTTGGGAAAACAATAGTTTTACCGAAAAAGGCTTGAAATGCTACGATCCAATCAGTGAAAGTAATAAGTCTGTTTTTATTTACAGCATTCAATTTATAAAGGTGATTGTACTCAAGTATACATGTATATATGTAACATTTGCTTACTTAAATATTAAGTGTGACTGAGCTTCACTCTGTTTTGGCTAGACGTCTGTGTCGGAGCATCTTGAAACATCTCACACATGATTTGTTGAGCATATTAAGTTTTGATATTTACAACTGTTTTCTAAAATTATATATATATTTTTGATTATTTTTATTTTTATCTGAAATCTTAGACATCAAAGACTTTCCACATGTCCGCAAAGTATGGCTCCAAAAAAGGGGCGTGGGGAAGCAGCTGCCAGTGCATTAGATAATGTAAGCACAAAATACACATTTATACTGAAACCATTCTATATTATTTTCCAGGCTGGATATTCTGATGTGGTTTTCCGCTGTGAGGGCTGGCCTCTGTGTCTCCATGACAAAACCGTGATCCAGTTAGCTCCTGTGAACCCTTTGTTGCTGCGTCCAGGAGACTTCTATCTGCAGGTGGAACCTTTTGGGGACCAAGCAGCTCGCATTGTCTTGAAGAGTCTGCTGGAGGAGGGCTGCCGAGAGGTAGAGGAGACCCCCATCTCTGAGACTTCTTATCCATGTCTCTTCACTGAAGAATGGCTGCAGGAAATCAATGAAGGACGGCATGGAACCCCCCTGTCACGTTGCTTGCTTTGCACGGTTCAAGGAGTAATCAAGTTGCCTTGGGACAAAATCGCCATCCCAGAGTTTTTAGTCAAGCCTAAAATCAAACCCACTTATCAAGAATCTCCTCCTGAACCAAAACGGATTGCAGTTCCCTCCCATTTTAACTCCTCTACACTCCCAATGGAGGCCATTTTTGTCCCTGCAAAAGACAGGCTGTCAGCATCTTTGAGACCTTTAAACTGTGCTTCTAAACTTGTCAAAATGGAACATGAAAGACAAATGTCCAAATCGTGCCCCAAACCTTTAATCAAACCAGTGGGTTGGGTTTCTCCTAATACCTGGGACAGCCGAGAGACATATCAGGAGAATGAGGGTGATTATGTAGATCTTGTAGATCTCTCCAAAGGCAAAGGGTTTGTCGATAAACACAAAGGCAGCCATGGAAATCAATCAGGGTTGATTCATCCTGTGAGACCACCTTCACCCGTACCGCTGGGGAATAGTGACCTCTGTGGATGTACTCTTCAGTACACAGCGGAACCTTGTGCATCCTGCGAGCAGCGAAGGCTGGGGCATGAGCCCACTGATCAGGACTTGAAGTGTCGGTACAGAGACTCCTATGTGGCAGCATTGAGAAACCCAGTCACGTTTGAGAGGGGGAGTACCGACCTGCTGGCTGCTCTGGAGGAGGTTGGACTTTGTGAAGAGGAAAAGTTGAGCTCCAAGGGCACATTTGAAGGTCAAGGAGACAAAATTAGAAACTTTTGTAATGACGGTAATAAAGCGTTGATAAGTCATGACCTCTGCCATCACAGACAGTCCTTTAGACCCACACCAGAGAACCTTCCATCTCACCTGAAAGCACGTTCAACATGTTTTGATTCAGAAAACCTCATGAAGGAACCACCTCTGGTTCTGAAATCAGCCCCTGGTTTGAGCCATTGCCAGAATGTTAAGATGAAACTAATTTCACACCAGTTGGGACTTTCTAGTCCGCCAGGATCAGATTTGTTCTTGGATAACTCTGACGGAGACACAAAACCACACCAGAAGCTGGAGGCTGGGAAACAATCAGGAAGACACAAAGTTAAAGTCAGGTCTCTGTCCACAGTTTCCGATACGTCTAAGGGGAGTCCAACTCTCTACAAACTCAACAACAGGAGTCACAGTGACATCTGCCCTGATACGATCACAGACATGATGCAATGTAAGAAGAGTGAACTGTTTGATCAGGTGACTCAGAGGCTGGAGCGATGGAAAACTCCTAAAAAAGGTATTCTATGCTGGATCAAAATTTTAGCAACTTAAGGTGAAACAGTCATTCACATCCACTTTCCACCCACACATTGTTGGTAAATTAATGGTCTCAGGGCCACTTAACAAACTAGGCCTACGTTGTCATCTTTCATGGCAAGGAAAAAGCCCCCAATCCCCTGCATTCTACAAGCAATCCCCTTGATTGAAGTCCAAAAATTAAATGTGAAGGTATGTCTACAAAACAGTGAAAAAAAGCTCCTCCTTCTGAGTAGGATATGATCTCTTGGATTAAAATATGATATTTGCAAGATGACTCTCCTCGAGTCAATTCATATGTGCAGCATGGCTACAGCTTTGTTATTCCCATCAGAATGGGCGTGCCAGTGAAAGAATTTATCAATTGTAGAGAAACAGAATAACCTGCAAGTAGTAGGTACAGATGTCTCCAGATCGGTGCATTCATGTTCTGGAGACATGTTGAGATCTTGACTTCGGACATGCTTTTCATGGGCTGTTAGAGGGAAAAAAGAGAGAGCACAGATGACGCTTTGTTGGCTCTGAGGAGAGGCCAGTTAAGATGTCTGAAATCAAAGTGAAACTTTGTAGCTACACCACTCTATCAGGCTTTCTTTCTTTCTTTTTTAAAACAGAAACCATGTACGATGGAAACAGATGTTCAGCCACATCAGTGGTGACAGAGGACTATTAAGAGATTCAGAGGAATGACCAAATACTGAAAGTTGATATAGAATAGAAACAGTTGTTTGAAAGAATCAGTCCTGCATTAGGAAAATATCCACAAAATACACTTTCTGATGGATTAAGTAAAACCAATTTAAAGACACACACACACACACACACACACACACCCACACACACACACACACACACGCACACACACACACACACACACACACACACACACACACACACACAGATGTCATTATCCAGTTATCATTTGATTCATCGGGTTTTCTTTTCTTTTCTGTGGGTCAATAATGACGTTTGTATTAACTGATATGCAGATATCCAGTCAAGTAGGAGTGAGATGGCTTCCACAGATGGACAAGTGTCCAAACCACATAACTCAAAATTGGAAAAGTTATCTTCTCTGCAAGATCAGCTTCCTTCAACAAGCTCTGACACTGTGCAGTCTCCACAAACTAAGGAATCAAGTTTCAAAAGCATCAGTGGCCTGCTTGAAATGGGGATAATTTGTTTGCCAGGTACTTTTTATATGACATACATTTCTGTGCATTTTAACCAATGAATCTGTATTATCTATATAATCTGTATAATTTCTGAATCTCAATATCCTTTTACACTGCCGGCTGATACCATGGAAGTTTTTATTGAGAAATTCCCTTATGACTATCATGTGACCTTTAGGACCCATATGTGACCTCAGTTACACCCATGGTATATCAAGATCACTCAAAAAATCTTCAGAGACAAAATGACTTGCAAGCACTGACAACTATGTTATTCAATGATGGGATTCCTGGTTAAACATGTACTTTAAGGCAATCTTTTCCAATTGGGGCTCAGGGACCCCAGGGGTCCGTGAATGGATTCCAGGGGGCCTCTAGCTAAACAAAGAAGGGACTGTGGTGTGAAATGTGACTGTTAACAAGGTGATGTGAAAACATTTGGGAAGAACCGCTTTACGCAAAGCTACAGGTTTTGGCAAAACTTTCACAAAGTTGGTGAATGTCTGACTGTTGAGAGTCTCTATGCCTGTCTTGAAAAACAATTATAGAGTACTTTGCTAACATTATCTCTCCCTCAGGCAGCAGGGACAGGACAGGCAGGGCAGTGGTGGAGGTCCACGGGGACAGAAATGAGTGGACATGCCCTCTTGTGTCAGCCCAGAGTGTCTGTGATTTACTCCTCTATTTACACTCCATACCAAGGTACTAGAAACAATACATACAAAGTACCAAAAACACGATACAGGTGTATGCGTGTGTGTGGAACAAAGACTGTCTTATCTGTCTGAGTTATCTGAAGAAAGTTTGTTGGAACCATTGTTACTTTTTTGTTGCTTTTTTTCAAACTTCCGTGTTTATGTTTGTAATAAGACATTTGACCACAAGAGGGCATCATATTACCATTGAATATGTTTTTTGTGTCCAGGGGTGACTTAAAAATGATATAAATTTATATATATACAGAATACACACAAATATATATATATATATATATATATACAGAATATATATACATAATATAATCAAAACCAGGAACAGCCTCATAACCTTTAAGGGCAGTGTTGCAATTTATACAGCTACTAAAACAATATTTTTTATTTAGAATCACAGTGTTTGACGAGAATGTTTCTCTTTATGTACTTTATGTCAGCTGGCAGTAACACTGTCAGCACCCATTCTTTAGAGGTCTATTAGAGAACACTGAAACTATTATTTGTTTGAACTTAGTTTAATGCACTCTTAAAGAAATGTACTAGATTGTTCGGCCTTCCACTGTCCCTAGAAGAGCCATACCACCACAGTCTCGAAAACCTGGCAGGTTTCCAACTGTCTGGTATGCAGTGCCTTGCTAGAATTAGCAGCCAAGTCTGATGTAGGCTCACAGTAACTCAAGAAGGGGCAGTAAAGAGGAGGGGAGTAAAAGCATGGAGTACAGTGTGTGAAAAAAAGCTGTGTGAATGTCAGACATTTAATGAAAAATATTGAGGGGAATAAATGCAGAAGCCTAAAAGCCTATGAATGTTGAAAGATCTACATGTTTGAATGCACCCTAATTCAGTTCAACGGTTTTGGTAGGAAAGACATTCGTGAGCTGGGACTGACTTTGATCATCAATGCCAGGAAAAAGCCTCCTCCGCTTCACCTCTACAAAGCTCTGCTGATGGCCCAGGTTTAAGCTGTCAACAGTACCAGCACTCTAACAAACATTCACACCACACCACCAGATGCTGACCGATTTCAAATATTCAAGCACCCTGATCATAAATAGGGAACCTGATCACAGGGGTAGCCACTTTGTATATGGAAAATGTTGGGACTCAAGTTTAGTTCAGTATTTGCCTAATAACTGATTTTATTAGTTATAAAGAAATGCACAAATAACTCAATTTACATGTACCTTCATGACAAAGAAAAAAACATTATTTGTACCTTATCTCAATTGCTCAATCAGAGAAGTTCAGTTTAATCTTGAATGGAGATGTATCAAATGAAAGATGTTCTGCCGTGATTACTTCCCTCTAACTTGTTCTCCTCTCTCTGCAGGAGCAGGCTCTCCATGCTGTCCACAGTACCGTCATGCTGGTGGATAAAGACACGTGTCCTCGACCTGAAAAACAGCCAGGGTTACAGGTAAGAATTGTAAACAACACACAGCTTCTCCTTAGTCAGATATGAGACGAGACTCAAGCTGAAGTTTTCCAAACATTGTTTTTGTTAACGTCTGTCAGATGGACACCGTGATGTCTATGAAGGCCCTCAACAAGACGGTTGAAGCTTCCCAGCTGACTTCTGACCTGGGAGGGACTTTCGCTTACAGTCACACGGACTGGCTGCAGTTCCATCAGGTACGGAATATTATTCCTCTGGTATCACATCACACAATCAGTGTGGAGTTTCCTGTGGATTCGGGAGAGACTGTTCTTAAAACATGTCAGCCACTGATGACAGACCTCTGTTTATACAGCCACACCGACATTAATCAGCTCGGTTATAATTTATTACCCAATTTAGATTTTCTGTTTTGTGTTATCTGAAGGATGAATCAATTTATTCGTTTCTGCATAAAAAGCAGATGTTTTGGTCATTCTTTTGGTCATGCAGCTTCAGCCTTAAGTCAGAACCTGTCTGTGTGGTTTTGGATCTGATATAGGTCACCTTAAAAATACAGTATTTCAGCATAATAGCAAACAACAATCTACAATCTAAACAATTTGCCAATTAATGTTGTAAAACCAGGAGGCAGATGCTTTTCATTTATTTTTAGAAAAATCTTTTTTTCTTCAAAAGAGGATATATTCTGATTTGTTTTTCTCATCTTTGCATTTTGTTTATAATTATCGCCTTAAAAATAAACAAAATGTTACTGATGTAGAATATGGAGAAGGAATGGCTTCATACAGTAGCAGTTTGTAGTGTGTTGGTTGGAGACACGTCGAGAGATTCAGTATCTCTGAGGTGCTTCTCTGCTATAGGCAGCAGCAAACATCAGTACTTCTACCTTTGGTCTGAGGATAGCATGTGCTACCGCTAGGAAGATATGCAGTTCTTCTTCCCCTCAGAACTCTTAAGTTTGTCATGATTCATTCTATTTTTGTTCACTTTCACTGAGACTTTAATTGAATACACCTCAGAGGCTGGTGTCTTTCATGACGGACCTGCAAGGGGCAGACAACTTGTTGCAGAAAGCCATCAAGAAAGTGGATGACAGAAGGTTGATGGACACTGCTCAGGTAAAATATGCATGTTAATAGAGTGATGCAATTATTGTGCTGCATGTTTTACAGTCAGACACGTTGCCTTTGATGTGGCTGCTACAGGAAGTGCAGCACTGCATTCAGGAACAGAAAGCCTCCATGAAAGAGGTCCTGGAAGACGCTCGACTGGTCAACCTGCAAAGAGAAGGAGGGGCTGTACTGGCCAGAATGAGAAGAGAAGACCTGAGATTCCCTCAGTCTGAGGACTACAGGTATCAGTTAATGTGTGCTAGTGTGCCTTTTGTTCTAGTCAGTAAACTATACACTGAGCCATACTTCACAGCAACAATCTTCATGAGCACACACCAGTATAAAAGCATGTAAACATATATATATCCAAAATATGGTCAAAACCAGGAACAGCCTCATAACCTTGACCGTGCATTTAAACAAGGTCAATGTTTGCCTCCTCTGGGGCGTTTGGTCACACCAATATGAAATTATAAGTATGTATGTATGTATCTATGTATGTAAGTATGCATATTGAATTTATTATCTCTATTTAATTGTTGTAGCAGTGGAGACTTTGATTGAATTTTCGCAGTCTAGTATTAAAATCTCTACTGAGTAGATAATCGCAATCTTCTTCCGCTAGGCTTGAGCAGAGGCACACCAGCATATCAATATGATAAATCTTTAATATTCCACCTTAAATCCAATGGTGACAAACACATACAGTATCGAATGATGATGTAGTATTAATATTAAAAATTTTTAGCGTTTTATTAATTATGTATATACGTTTTTTGATGTGCCAAAATGATTGACCTACATTTACAGATTATTATAAAACACAAATTTAGATTAGCCAGCAAGGGAGCACAGTTGATTAAAGACTCAATTTATTAGCATGTATAGTTATTTTGGACTTCACAGCCTTAACTAGCGTGCTGCTTAAATAAGTGATAAGATTTGGAAATGCTCAGATCATAATTCGATTAAAGATACATAATTATATCATTAAAAAAGTCAGGGATTTTTAGTATTGTCATCGCCGCGTCGGCATCTGCCGCATCTGCCGCATCTGCAGATCCTTAACTATTTCGTGGAGCATTTTCCAATTTAATACCCATATAGACCCTCTCGCAAGGAGGAACTGCAAATAATTTGGGAAAGGTCAGTATTGTATTGTTGACACTAGAGGGAGCTTTATTTTAGATAATGAATGAATAAAAGGTGAATAAATTTGGTCCAAATTTGGTGCATATGAATTGACTCAAGGAGCTGTCTCTGAAGCATATTATATATCACTGTAATAAATCATAGTATACTCACTAAGAGGTTTATCAAAACTAAAAACCTCATTTTCAGATTGTATATTCCCATTGTCCAAATATATCTTGATTATATCATATTTTACTCTAATAGTTCATATTTTAGAGCAAGCTTGTTTTTTAAAAAAATAAATAAAATGTATATCATTTTAGGATTTCAGTCAGGAGCAATACTTGTACAATGCAGGGGGTTTGGGACATTTCTAGGATTTACCTTTGCTGTTGAGGACGATAGCATATGCATAGTTATCTGATAGGACTTTAATGACATTAAATGCATTAACCTCCGGAACACACTTGAATCACAAATTGTAGCTTGCAGAATCAGGTGAGATTCATCTGCAAGGTTATTAATTTTTTTTTCACTTTCCTTGCAGAGATGCTGTGGAGTCAGTGACAAGTCTGTATAACCAGGTGGAAGAGAAGCTCCACACTCTGGTGATGATATCCAATGAATCACTGCAGCACCTGGAGTTCCTCTTCAGGCTCAAAGAGCTGGAGGCCAAAATCAACACGGTACTACCGCTTCCTTCTGTCAGCTCACAGCATGAGAATCTACATTGTATGTTGAAAATTCATTAAAGTAGTGAGGGAGATGACATTTATCCTCTTTGATTATTTGTCAAAACAAATGTGACCCAAAGATGCATACCAGCATGTACTATTGTACATCCTGTCTTCCAGGCTGGGATGTGGTTCAGTGCAGAGGGCGAACAGAGACTGAAGGACTCCTACACAACAGTTGACACCCTAGATTCAACTCAAAAGGCAATGCAGGACTTTGATATACTTCTAACACAGTCCAAGGTATGACAATAACCCAAAAGAGATTTAAAATGTATAAAATCCACCCTTCGTTGGCTGGCTATATTTAATTTCACTCAAATTTCCTTTATTTTCCAAAGTTTACAAAAATCAAAATGACTGAGTTGTAAATCCAAGATTATGTACTTGACATCTTGTTTAACTCAGGAAAAACAAGAGTCCGCCTTAACCATACTGAAGGAGAGAGATGGCATTGTTGGCACTGGAGTCTCCACTTCTGAAGCCGATGTTTTTCAGACTCTCGTCTGCACATTCAAATCCAAGATGGAGGATTTTATGTCGCGGGCAGAGCAGAGGTACAAAGAATTGGACACACTGGTGCATGTGCACCGCTTCTGTGAGCAGGTTCGTGCATTGGCATTGCTCAGTGTCTTTTCATCTATCCATTATTTCTGTCTGCTTTTCTTCTCTCCCTTAATGTCTGTATAGTTTTGATTTATATTGACTTTTAAATCCTAGTAGTAGAAATCACTCTTCTGTCTGTCACTCTAGGTATCTGCCCTAGCCAGAGAATGTGGTCATTCTTTGGAGAAGGTAGAGCAGGGCTGTTACTCAGCTTTGACCCTGAACACACTCCAGATGTATGAAGAGAGATTAAGTGGGGAATTCTCCACCTACCACTTCCAAGCTCTGAAAGTCAAGGCTAGTGCCATGGGATCAGAGGCCTCAGGAGCGATGGGGGTTTGGAATGCAGCATGGGAGCGGTGCCAAGAAATACGGCAGCGATTTGAAAAGATGCAGAAGAAAAAAAGATGCATGGGTAAGAACCAAGTCCTGCAGGCCACATCTGCAGACCCTCTAAGGGAAAATGGAGGAATAGAGAAGATGGAGGAGAGGAGTCAAGAGCAGAAAGACGAATGCTCCATGGTCCTGCAGCTCACCAATCAGAAAGAGGCTGTTAACAGCTCTGAAACTGCAAGTGCAACTATTCCATGCCTCAACCTGCATTTACACCATCATCTGAAAATGGTGGAGAGGGAAGGACAGCAAGGACAGAAATTACTTGAAGCAATTGTTAAAGCTGAGAAAATTACTGCTGTTTTTCCACAAAATGGTTTCTGCCATCCAGAAAGCAATGGGAGGCCAAGAGAGCACCGCAGTGAGACTGATATAAGTAGCGCAGACTCCGCTGAAGAGAACAATGACATTCTGTTGCGCAAATCCTTGGGTCGCTCCTTAAGTGAGGGCTCATGTTTGACCTCTCGATTGACAAACCTCTCTGGCTTTTCACCTTTGAACATAAGAAACAAACACTGTCAGATCAGGTCACAGCCACCGGAGCCAAATCTGCAGCCCTTCCAAAATCTGCACATTTCCCAGAAAGAAAGTTTTGGGTCAGAAAACCTGAGCAATGTGACAAAAAGTGACAGTAATAAAGAGGAGGATGAAAAATGCACAGTCTCCACACAGACTCATCAAGATTTAAGGACCCCAGAGACTTTACTAATCACAGCAGAAAACAGCAGCTCCAATGATTCGTAAGTGAGAGAATCTTTACATATTACACATGACACAGGTTATATTCCGGGGGGTACAGGTGTTAATAAAGAAGATTAAAGATTTAATCTGGGTTTATTTTTTTGTTTCCTACATATGTTACAGAAAACTCTGGAAGATCATGGAGGAGCTGCTGACTACAGAGAGGGAGTACGTCAAAGCTCTGGGTTACGTTCGAGAGCACTACTTCCCTGAGTTGGAGAGGGTCGATGTGCCTCAGCACCTTAGGGGCCAGAGGGGGAGCATCTTTGGTAATTTAGAGAAACTCCACGACTTCCATGGACTTCATTTCCTGGATGAGCTGGAGAGTTGCGTGAACGAACCCCTCAGAGTGGGACGCTGCTTCCTGCGACATGTGGGTGCCACATACTCTATTTACAGAGCATAATGGTATTGAATAGGAATGACAGTTTGTTCCGCATGTGCACTAAGCATTAGCTTAGGTGTCTCAAACCTGAGTGATTATATTCTTTAATGACATGGCTAGATTTTAGCCAATTTGAGTCTGTGTAATGTCAAGTAGGAGTTCATGCATTCCTATTTGGTGCCAAAGAATGAAGTTTCAGCATAATAATTGATAACAAAAGCCTTTCCAGATGTAAATGGAACAGTCTGATTCAGCTTCCAACAGCTTGTTATCTATAAAGGTCTTGTTATCACGGCATATGCATTTTTATTGGTGATGAAAGAGATGACTAATGCATTTTATTTATTCCTTCTGTTTTAGAGAGAACATTTTGCATTGTACGCCCTTTACAGCAAGAACAAACCGCAGTCTGATAGTCTTTTCATCAATCATGGACAGGCTTTCTTCAAGGTGAGAAACACTGTCAGCCACCCTTTGCTCCCTTGAATCCCACATCCGAACTTACTTATTCAAAAGAGAGACGTTATGGTTTTAGCCACTGTTAGAGGATATAATCCAACAGAGCCCTATCCATCCATCCATTTTATTTTGCTTATCCGTGGTCGGGCTGCGATGGTAGCCGGCTAAGAAGGTATTTCGCGATATGCCTCTCCGTAGCAACAAACTCCAGCTCATCCTGGAGGATCCCAAGGTGTTCCCAGTCCAGATAAGAAATACCGTCCCTCCAGCGAGGTCTGGGTCTACCTCGGGGTCTCTTCACAGTTGGACGTGCCTGAAAAACCTCAAAAGGGAGGCGTCCCGGGGGCATCCTAGTCAGATGCCAGAACCACCTCAACTGGCTCCTTTCGACGCGAAGAAGTAGCAGCTCTACTCCCAGCTCTGTCCGGATGTTTGAGCAAAGCCACCCTACAGAGGAAGCTAATTTCAGCAGCTTGTATCCTTGACTTCATTCTTCCTGACACTACCCAGAGCCAATGGTCACCGGCGGTTCGGTGCGGCAGGGGCAGTAATGCAAGTGTTGTATCTGTCTGTTGTGGTGAAGAAAGAGTTGAGTTCTAAGGGAAAGCTCTGAATTTACTGACCCATCTACATTCCAACCCTCACTTATAGTCATGAGAAGAACTCTGCTTTGAGCTAAATGCAAACATCAGCATGTTTGGAAGAAATATTGGCAATATCTGGTCAACTACCCTGCTACTGTTCATCAGGTTATGTTAACAACAATCACCGCAACAGTTTTGTGTTTTCTACCAACATGTGAAGTTTAGCCACAGAAATTACAGTTAAGCCACTGGTTTTATTGGAATTTCATCATTAAAAAAGGTCCCGATAAACGACAATATTGCGCTGGCTCTAGAAATCAGGATCACTGGTTACTATAATTCATTATGTAGTTAACATGAAAATCTTCTAAATTCCATGGCAATAAATTTTGACAAGATATTTCACTAAAATTAATTTGTCAAAAAGGGCATGGAAATTTCTAAAAATGTATTGGTATACTTCAGTCCAGAGCAAAAGGATAACAACCCAATAAAACAGATCACAACTACTTAATCACTCTTTCATTGCACAGTTCACCTCAATACACCATTTCTGTCCAAATTAATCTTTACACATTTTTTATATATTTTATGCAGCATAAATCCGTATTCCAAAATAGCCTAAGCCGTGTGATATGATGACACTAGCCGTGCATTTCGAGCTCTGCTGCAGGTTAATGTATGGCTCTCTTTCTTCCTTGTTTTCCAGCAAAAGCAGCTGACGCTGGGTGATAAGATGGACCTGTGGTCATACTTGCTGAAGCCTGTGCAGCGGATCAGTAAGTACAGCTTGCTGTTGCAGGACATGATGAGGGAATGTGGTCCGGGACAAACCAGAGAGATGGCTGAGGTCAAAGCCGCCTTGGAGGTCATCAACTTCCAGCTCCGCCATGGAAACAACCTTCTGGCCATGGACGCCATCAACCAGTGTGACGTAAGATGTTTAAACTTTATCTTAAGAACAAAGCAGTTGGGATTATCAGCAGGGAGGATTCCATACAAGAACTTACACGTAGGTATATTTACTGCAGCGGGATAAGAAGTCTTTTATCCATCCCTGAGCAAAACCATTCAAACCTCTCCTATAACTGAGAGAGCAGAGAAGGGTAAAGGGTGCATGTCAGACTTTCACATCCTTCAATAAACTATGTACAGTGGGGCGGAAGAGTAGAAACACCCTATCGGGCATGTTCGCATTTTGCAATAATGTGGTAAATCATGTCTAGTCCAAGGAATGCAGCGGGAGGTGCAGAATGAGTGGGATGATGGCACTTCATTTTATTATAAAATATGCAGTATTTAAGTTATTACTTAATGATGATGCGTGCTATGCTGGAATGAGAAAACTCTGAATTAAGTTTTTTGAGTTTATCATGATATAAAATGTATGATTTGTTTATATCGTTCAACTGTTTTAGAGAAACTATGCTGCAAATATCTCTGACTACAATACACAACTCCATCTCTCCAGGAGGAGACCTCGCTGACTTCTCCTCTGCTGTGCTGCAGGTTAACCTGAAGGAGCAGGGGCAGCTGATAAGCCAGGGCGAGTTCCTGGTAACATTCAGGAAGAAGAAATGTTTCCGCCACATTTTTCTCTTCCAAGAACTCATCCTCTTTAGCAAGACCAGGAAGACGGAAGTAGGAAATGACATGTATATCTACAAGCAGTCATTTAAGGTACATGTATTATCACACACAATGCTGGATGAATAATGGCACCAGCTAGCCTCAGTATTCCGGTACCTTCCTCTTTACAAGTCAAGCAAAGACAACTTATAATGCGTGTTCTTCTCATGCAATAGCATTACTCATTATTTCAGAGAAGAACAGACTTTTTCAGAAGTGTCAAAAGTTGGGAAACTTTTTTTAATCTGTTTAGTCTTCTGACACACTGAGTAACACTCTACAAACCTGTTTTCAGTAGTCCTGGACTGTTATTAGTGTCTTCAGTACAATTGACTAACTCGACTATTCCTGCATTCGAAAGTCTTCTGATTGTATTTGTTTATATCCAGACATCAGACATAGGCCTAACCCAGAACAGTGGTGACAGTGGCCTGTGTTTTGAGATCTGGTTCAGGAAGAGGAAAACCCAGGACACATACACACTTAAAGCATCTAATCGGGCAGTGAAGGACTCCTGGACCAAGGACCTAGAGCGGATTCTTTGGGAGCAGGCAGTACACAACAGAGGTACCCACATATGCATATAAACAAAGGTCTTTTTGAGTGTTCCCAGTCTGCGGTGGTTAGTTTCCACCGAATGTGGTCCAATCTGGTGTGCAACAGAATGCATTATGGGAAGAAAGCTAACCGAGGGAGGTAGTGTCACGCATTGGTTTATGTTCTACTGCTGAACCTAAGGTCTTGCCATTTGTGTGGGTATTACTAAGACATGTGCCATCAACCTAGACATTGTTCAGTCCAAGCACACCTGTTCATGGAAACATTATTCCCTAATGACAGTGACCCTAGTCGGATAACGCGGTTCAGGGATAGTGTTAGGTACACTCCACCGGTTCTGTGGAGTCCCTACCTCAATTGGTCAGGGGGGGAAATTTAAAGCCCCACCTGTCCCCCATCGCCAAACAGAATTGTAACAAAATAGGTATACCAATAGGTATATATAAAATATATATATATATACCTTTCAATACTTATTCCAGATGTCTTTAATATGAAAATGCAAATCACTTTGGAAACGGATGACCTTCTTGCTATTTTGAACTTTTTTGTCATTAGATATAGCCATGTTACTCTCATTGGCATAGAAACCATTTTGTCCGGGGAATAGAGGAAATGTGGATTCCTGGTTATTCCTATATTATTATTCCTGTATTACAGCACTATGCAGTAACAAGGGTTAAGTTCATCTTAAGATAATTGATACAGTGTGATATGTTCATGATATATTACACATTGTGCCACCTATGTGGGCTGATATGGATAATTCTGGTTATATTTTTGTAACAATATAAAATGATCAATAATAACCCACATGTTCCATTATAATTGGATGACTATGTTAAATAACGTAAATATAGAAAAATAAAATCATTATATAATAAATAGATAATAATCCGTGGAAACAATCTCAAAGTCAGTGACAGTAACGCATCATCAGCAATATGTATGTGCTTCAATTACATTTTTTAAGTTTAAAATACTTTTAAGCTAACGATGTCACATATTTCTAGAAGTTCGCATGCAGGAGAGAGTGTTCATGGGTATTGGAAACAAGCCTTTCATGGACATTAAGCCCAGTGATGCAGCAATTAGTGACCGAGCCATCAATTATATACTGGTAGGAAGAGGTAAAAAAGGTCTATTTATTTTTATTTTTATTATTGTGATAGTTTTATTAAGTAAGTGCCTTTTTTATTTCACACGTCCTCTCATCAAATTAACTTCAAATGATCTCTACAGAAAACAAGCTGCAGTCCTCTGTTGGATCACATGGTTCACAGGATGGCCTTCCTGCGGGGTGGCCAAAGTCTGTCCATTCTGGAAGCACTTCATCTTCCTCCTCATCCTCTGGAAGGGGTTCTCTTTCCCCACGGGGATACATGTATGGACCAAAGCAAATGGTGGTCAGGGGAGACCTTGGAGGATATGTTTCTCCTCCTGGGGCTTTGGAGGAGGATGACCTGGACCAAGAGAGCGCGAGTCAGAACCTACTGTGTGAGTGTTAACGTGGGAGGTGTTTGGAGCATCCGGACGCACAAACAGATATAACATTCAAACTCTGTGCAGAAAGCCACCATGCCTCCATGCTGTCATTAGGCCATAAAGAGAGCAAATATGCTCTTAGATCATATGTGATCAGAACGATAGTTTCAATATTGAATGGTGGATTAGGTGCTCTAGTACAACCAGACACATAATTCTTCCAGGAAAGTCTGTGGTTGATGACTAAGGCTGGTTTTATTACGTTTCAAGCCTGAAAAACACTTTTGCAGATTGTTTCACATTCTTTTGGGACAGAGGTCAAAGGGTTAAAAGTCAGATATTTTTTAAAGCAGCCAGCCGGTGACTGCTGAGACATTGTTCGAGTCATGGCTTTCCAGTTAATATTTTTTCCATCCATCCATGCACATTTTTTCCCTTCTGTTCCAGTGGACAGTTCTGAGTCGTCAGGAGAGAGTGTGAGTGGTTTCAGCAGTTCCAGTCACAGCTACCACTCTGTTATTGGAGGAGAGATGGAGGACACCCCCCCAGTCTGTGCTACTACAATCATTAAGGAGGCAGCTGCCATTCATGGGGCTGTAACCTCTGCAGTCTTCCAAAAAAATACTTTGACAGAACCCCCAGAAAAACTACCAGGGGAACACAAGACCAGGCCAGATTGCCAGGAAAAAAATCTACCTTGTTGTAAGGTGACGTACAAAGTTCATAACCAGTCATTTAATTGTTTTATGTTTTTTAATTGGATTACTATATTTGAAATACAATACTACCTAATCACTCATTAAAGTGATCTGTTATTTCTAAAATGTTCTCACATCTATGATCAAAATACTGCTGTGAATAATAATAAAGTGGTTAATAATGAAATAATGTTTTTATGTATATCTCAGATTCTGAACACTGCACTTGGAAAATCCACTGAGGTTTGAGCTTTTAGATAGGGTACGAGGTCAGTATAATAATTCTATGTATATGAGAAATATTGACAAACTTGCTGATTTGTAGAAGTAAAGCTTCTGCTTCTGCTTTTTCTTTTTACAGATTTGGAAAGAAGGACAAAACCTTGTTTTAAGACATATTTTTATAGCAGCTCTAACTGTAATCTATTACCACTCTGTAAATAGCTCTTTCTAATCTCACTAAAATAAAAGGTCTCATTTTTCCTTTGTACTTGTATTGTATTTTGAATTAAAGTGATGATACTTTTTGAATTTCACACCTAGCATGGTTTTGGAGAGGGCACTGCGAATTAGCTTAATTTCATGACCACACAAAGAACTAGTTAAGTCGCGATATTATATGGCGTTGCTACAGTATCGTCTTTGTGTGACCAGCATATCCTGGTGAAATAAGATAAAGCATGCCAAAACCTGACCCCAGCATCAACACTACTATTAATGCCCTGAATGTATTGCTTTATGCACACATTAATTAAATTTGTGAAGAGAAGATAATTCAATTTGCCGAACGATTGAATAAATCGTTCAGTCATTTCACGCACTCATAAGAAGAAGAAATCCTTTACTGATCACATACAGAACAACATAGTGAAAGTATTTCTCATCATTTGACCCATCCATGAGGGAGCAGTGGGTCTGTCCTTTGAAGTGCCCAGTTGCAGCAAGGGTTTCAGGGTCTTGCTCAAGAACCTTACAACATGTAGACCCTGGTGGGAGTTGAACTGGCTACATTCTGATCTTCTGATTGGGAGACAGCCGCTCTACCCCTGAGCAACAGCCACCTAAGGTCATCTTTGTGAATTTGTGTATATGTTAAGAAAAAAAGAAATGAAAATGTTGAAAAACACAACAGCCCTGCATTCTAGACATTTATCTGTATGTATGTGTGTTTTGATAACTGCTTGGTGTAAAATCAGCTGATTTATTTTATAACGAATATGTTTTCCTGTTGTTTCTATATATCATTGTTGTTCTTTTGCTTACATTTGTATTCTGAAACTGACTCCAACCATAAACTAGACCTATGCTGTCGTCTTCCTCGCACAAAGGGAGACGACGTAGGTATAAAATTTGAAAATCATCTATGAAATTCTTTTTGATTGATCTCGTTAACATGACAGATCTGCGGCGGCAGCTTATACGTGTTTTTCATGGACTGGGTGCTGACAATTCTTCAAACGGCGGGGCCATTTCGACTGCAGGGATCCCCCACCTTGCGGCGTCTGGGGGTTTCCTTTACGGTGCAGAACTATTCTCTGGCCAAGTTTAACATTCTTAAAGGACTGCACATTATGAGGAAAATCTGTAATGCTCAGCAGAGCCTCTCTCCACTGCTGGAAAAACATGAATTTAATAACAACACGGGGAAGCACTCTTCCGCCTCCATGGCACACATAAATCAAATTACTTTTCTTATTTATCGCCTTTCAGGTCTTTTGCGATGTGTTTATCGCCCATGTTCATTTCATTATGACAAAAATACGATTTGGCGTGCATCCTTAAGTTTTTAGCCTTGAAAGTGTAAGGAATGTTTGAATTAATCCAACATTTTCATTTTATGTTTTTTGAATAACCATTAGCTTCATGGGAAAGTTGGCATGGATACAGACCTTCAACCTTTCTGTTGAACATTTATTCAGACATTAAAGAAGTACAGTAGAAAACAGTCAAACCAGCCATACATAATTGATTCTCATACGTGTTTTCTTTTCTCTCCCTGCTCCTTCATGTTCCTATATGTTTTGCTAGTCTTTTTCTTGGCAATTATAGTGAAAATACAGAAGACGTCCAACACCCATACATGGCTGTCCTTAAAACCTTTTAAAAAAACACAGTGTCAACGGAAGTTGTGAAAAACACAACGTGGATCGAAACACCATTGCATATACTGCTGTGATTGTGGAGGTCCGTTTGGCAGCGGATAAAGAGGAGAAAGCCTGGATTCCTCCCTTTCCAGGTGGCTCTCTGCTTATGTACGGAAAAGGAATTAAGTTTGTATTATGTCGTGATGGGAATTATGTCTGATTGGCTGATTTATATCTAAATCAGCCATTTATATCTAAATCAGCCAATAGTGTTTGTGTATCAATAAAAGGACATGTTCATACAAGGCATTCATTTGACATTTGAATTGTAAAATATGTACAAGGGAACAATTATAATAAATGTGTATAGTTGAAAGTATTGAGAAATTAAATAGAAAAATTTAGTTTTTAATTTTTCAGCACTGATTCATGGTTATTACAGGGAAACTACATAAGTGTTTCCAGGAAAGAAGTCACAAAGGTAGCCATACACCTTTTACAGTATTACCTTGGAAAGTTAGAAACATAAGTGTTGGAGAAATTTCAGTATTATAATATAGTAATTACCAATTTTAATCTAATTTAGAAGGTATTACACTGATAGTAGTCTATAATACTGTGAAAACATCAACCTGTAGTAACTCATGATCGTCATGTTATTATAGCATTATATCCCCATATTACCACTTTTAATCAAAAATATTGTACTCAAACAGCCGTTTTATTGTTAGCATTTAACCAAACTATTACTTTAGTATTACAGTGAATAGTTTTACCTCATTCCCATCTTAAAATTTGTTTTGTCATTATTACCCCTGGTTTTAGGGCCATTATTATCCCGTTACATAAATTCCAGTGAAATTTTATCCAAGTATACCCATTATTAACAAGTTATTACTCTGGTAATTGCATGGTATTACCTCTTTATTACCATACTATTACCCCACAATCACCATCTAATTACCGTGCTGTAAATTAAAGTGCTATCGAAAATGCAAAAAAAATAGGAAATGTGCTGAGAAAGAAGACAGGCGAACTGGACCTTTCTAAGTATAACGGGAAACAATAACACCAAAAGACATTAAAACCATGATAGCTTGATAAAGAGAAAAATTCAAAATAAAACAGGAAGTGACAAATACCACCGTCAGAACCAGAAACATAACAGCTGCAGCCAGGCCTTTCGGCTTCTGGCTATTTTAATCACATAATTCACATTCCCGATGTACAGTCTAACTCTGGAGGCAGGACTCATGTTTGCAGTGAATACTGGTCTGCCCAGATAACTTTAAACCATATGACAGGCTTCACCTTTTACTTGTTGACATAGTTACAATAACAGCCTGGAATGGCACTTTGTTAAGTACAGCCCTCCACCAAGGCCAAACAATACATATGTCAATGGAGCTTTGACAGAGCAGTAGCTAAATAAAGATCATCCCCTGCAAATTGATATTTGAATCCACTTGATCCGTATTAATCAGTCCCTCCGGGTAGATTGAGGTGGATCAGGATCAAAGTGTGAATCCACAAATCCAACGACACTAAATATAAAAACCATAGACATTCAAGGTCAACTGAAAGCGAATAAAAATGTATGTTTTCAAATGCACGTTGTCATTTTTTCAGTTAGAATCTTGAGACAGGATTGCTCTATATTACAATGCCAAGCAAAGTTATACTTTTTTTTAATAATATACATATACACAGACACACATATACATGCATTAATATATAATAGAAAGTGAAGGTATAAATAAATAAAAAATTGCATTTATATATATATATAAATATACAATGCGAGATGAATAGAGGAGTAGAGAAGAAGAGTCCAATCTCCCAGATAGAATACAAGTTAAATTAACACAGTCTATTAATGTCCAGTAGTGCAATTGGCAGATACACACACGGTGTGTTGTTTGCTTTTAGTAATGGTGTTGGTTGCTGGGGTGTGTCATTAAATTTTAATTGCAATCCGGACAGACTGTAGTATCAATTCATGGAGACATAAGTAATATGTTCAGTTTTTCAGATGATGTAGTGAAAAAATCAATTTGCAATTTCTTGAATTAAAAAGTTAAGTAATTGGGCCTACATTCATATAGTATGACATAATTTCAAAATTCTCTGAATTCAGAGAGTTAATGTTTTAAGCGTTAAGGTACACTTTCGAGATGGTGTTCATCAACTTGCTGTAACACTACAACCACCTGACTAATATTGCGTTGGACCCCCTTTGCCATCAAAACAGTTCTGGGGTGTTCTTTGTATTCTGAGATTTTTCTGTCAGAACAGAAAATTTCAGCAGTTTGTGTAATAGAAGTTCGTTGGCAAACTTTCGCTCTCCATCGGTGACTTGGCCGCCAATCCTGTCATTGATTCACGATGTCCCTCCTTGTGGTAGGTGCCAACTATTGCAGAATGGGAAAGACCTGTACTTCCAGCAATGCCCTTACCCAGTCATCCAGTCATCACAATCTGGTCCTTGTCAAAGACCCGTAGACCCTTATGCTTGCACACTTCATTTTCCCTTCTTACAACACATCAACTTCAAGTGAAAATGTGCACTTGCATTTGCAATTTGCCATTTTAACGTGATAAGAAATGATATTCTTACTTCACACACAGTGGTCATAAAGTTATGGTGGATTTCTAAATCAGAATGTAATTGCATTATATTTTGAAGTGAGTGGGTTTATGTTTTAAGTTTGGATATTTAGGAATGCTGCAATTTGAAAAAGATACAAGATTATATAAAATCCATACTTAATATGTGCAGTGTGAAAAAAATTATAATATATTTCAATTTGAAAAACATTTTAATATTGATCACTATTTATTTTAATGATGAATTTTAGACGCGTACTGAGGGGTGGCATGTAAATGGGAGACGTCACCGCAGCAAATCAGCCTATATTTCAGTTCTGAAGAGTTTAACTGTATATTTCCATCATGTCAGTACGTTGTTCTACATCAAGTATCAACAGTTCAAATAGCGGACAATCAGAGGACCGACAGAACCTTTGTAATGTTCCTCTGGCCCATCCGCTGCTCTTCCTTTCTAGGGAAAAAACCTGCAATAATGATCTTGTTACTTGGAAGCCAAGCAATTTCTTTATAATAAGCTGATGTAAGACCCAATGTGTTCATTGATTCACTGGCGTGTGGGTGCGAGAACAAGCGGTAAAGGGAGCGAACTATTTGGGGGAGGGTCCTGCCAGGCAGAACTATAAATAAGAGATAAGGAGCTCATGGATCGGTAGACTACTCCCCTCTCTTCAAGACATAAAGAGAAACCATTCAAAGAACTCAGCAGCAGCCATGACTCAAGGTATGTTGTATCCGCATTATTTTATTCTATATAAGAGCCTCTGATATTTCGTTAATGAGTGAAAACTCTTTTCTATTCTGATCAAAGGTGAGCCAATAGTTTCCAACCAATTAAGTAGTCACAGTACATAAATATTTTTTATGCAGCCAGTGTATGCATCTGTTTCCCAAGGTTTCTGGTGATTTTCCTCCCACTGTTTCTACTAAGGTTGTTTATGTTAAATGCAACTGGTTGTGGGGGTAATGACCAGGAAAGGCAAGCTTTCACGCATTCTTTGACAGTGGTATGTCCAAGTCTGCAGTAGACAGGATCAGTGACTCTGCCAAATATATATTGATCTAATGACCAGTCCATCATGTGCAAAATGATTCTCATAGTTGAGTTGATGGTAGCTGCCCTGGGATCTTGACACACACTTATTATAGTGCTGACATCAGTTGATGCGTTCATCGAATGCTATCTTTATATCATAAAGCCACCCTTCAGATTAAGTCTAAGCCCTTAAGGCAACATTCCAAACCAAGGATGAATCTTCCGGCTTGTTCTGAATCGAGCCGGAGGGTCAAAGAGTTGTCCTGTGTTGGTGACATGTGTAGCATATCAACAACTGAGGAAGGGTTCTTAGACCTTTTACTATAGGAAAGACATGCACCTTACGCTGATGGAGCATATTTAACAGAAAACCTGTATATGGTACAAACTTGTCTGAAGTCATAATGCAAATGCTGTATCTTTTGTGTACATTTATGCCCACAGCTACACATAAACAGGCAACAAACAACAACTTAAAGCAATGTCATGCTGCATATGCATGTAGGATAATCAGTTTATGGATTAATTAGTGCCACACATGTTGCTTTTTCTTAGACATTCACAAGGCAGTTATTTGAAATTGAAAAGATGATGCAGCTCTGAAGTCAACACGGGTGTCACCTGAAAAACTTAAAAGTCCTTTCTCTTTTGACGGGAGTTTACAATTTTGTATATCCAGTTAAAATAATGTTTACTGTACTCGCTATTTTCCCACTGCCAATACCCAAATTTTATTTAAATTTCCTTATAAGGCCTGGCCTGAGTGCTGTAGAATGAGAAAGTCCCACTGGGCTGTGGGTGTTGGTTGGTAAAGTGGGAGAGAACCGTGGGCGTTTGCAGTGTGTTAGGATAAAAGAGGAGGGCAGGGTCAAGAATTGTAATCATCTGCCCCATGTATTTGGTTTTAGAGTATTGCCGTACAACAATTTGTATAACCTGTCAGAACTGACTGCCAGCTACTTACTGGCAATCAAACTGCCTCACTTCAAACAGCACTGCATTGAAGTTTGGGAACGGAAACTATTCTTTATGAAATATGAAAATATGAAATATATTTGCTTTATTAGCCAGAGAATAATTTAAGGATATTTTTTTAATCTTATCATCAAGCCATGAAATAATCGCAAGCATGCTGCAGACACGATGATGTCAGTGTTCCATTGCACCATTCATATGCTGTTCCCGAAGGTTTTTGGGAGCAGATGTTCTTTTGGTATTGTATGAGGTAATTGTTTTCACAGTCCATAAAATCGTACTCTTCGTTACCTTGAGATGCAGGTATTTTTTCACTCCTCTCTCTTCAAAGTGATAGTGAAGTGGTAAAAAAAAACGAGATGTTTGATATTTCCGTTTTTTTATTTCATGGTTTCTGTTAAAAAGCAGCAAAACTTCAATACAATGTGACATCTATTGAATATTCGGATCAAATGTTAAATGCAAGAAATTGTACAGGGTAAAGCGCAAAACCCTCATGATCCCTCAAATACTTTGTGTGCATCCTCCAGATTTCCCCAAAAAGGTAGCATTGCCATCTTTACAGCATTTGCCACAATTAGTTACACTAATATATTTTCAATCAGAGAGTTAAACGAGGTCAAGATCAGCAAAACAGAATTCCACAAAAATGTATCTTATGGAGCTCATGTAAAAAAGCAGGAAGTCTTTTAAGCTTAGTCTATGTTTGCGCAAGTCTTACCCAACCTTGACACCACTACCTCATAATACGTGATGAAGCAGCCCAGAGGGCCTGCAGCGAGTGGAGCATTGCATTATTAAAGGGGGGAACCTTAACTTCTCATACAAACGGGAAATCAGAGGGCGGGATTCTGTTCGTCACAATATATGAAGGCAGGGGGTGGTTGTGAGTTGGCCCACAGGAGAGGGAGTGACTTTCCGTCTGTGTTTACTTCTTGTTAAATCCACACTGAATGTCCTGTGAGATCAAATGATCTTACTGTAAATGGCTGTGTGTGCTGTGGGCCACATTTTTATCTCGGTGTTCACAGAATTTGCAAATGTTAAACAGTAAATTGATTTTTTTAATCCTTCAAGAGAAGTCAGTAATTTGGGAAGTTTGCTGAAAGGCTGTTCATTTAGTAAACATTAAAACCACATCCATAGCCACAAAATGAAAGAACCCTGATACTAATTAACACAACTGATTTAAGTCAGAGTAACGCATACCATGTATGCTTTTACAACATGCACGTCATCAAGACTGTGCTGATTGTGGCATTTAAAGCACAAAAACATGTATATTGTGTTCAAATTGGATTAAGAAATGACTGTGCCAGATTTTAGGCATCAAGCATTAAAAAAAAAGGAAAATCACATCCTGTAACATAATAATAATGTCAAACATGTTTTCCAGGTAAAGTCATGTTAAAAGAAGAGCAAGATCCATCATGCTTGTTCTGCATTTATTGATGTATTTATTAACTGTTTAAATGATGGGGCAGATGCTATAGAAACATATATTGTGACATAGTTTAAGGTATTCAATGCAAATATCATTGTTTTCATATTGATTGCTAATTTGTAACACATCCAGATGGGCTTTTATTTTGAAAAGAAATGAAACATAAAAAGGCAAAGTCATTGTGAGGATGGCATCTGTCCTGCATTCTTTTCTTCTCTTCAGATGTGTAATGAATACTTCCATTTATGGTTACATTACAAGTTTTCTTAGATCTTTAAAAAAACCCCAAAACACTTTTCTTTGTAGCTCTGGACATTGATAGCTGGGACCTTGAGTGTCACTACAACAATGTTGACCATCGCACCGATCTCAACGGTATAGATCGTCTGATCGTGAGGAGGGGCCAACCGTTCACAATCGGCCTTGACCTTGGCTCTGGAAGCTACCGACCAGGAGTGAGCGCTCTGGACTGCATCGCAGAAACAGGTACTGCTCTTTCCAAAGCTCTTCTCTTTAAACATTACGATACCAAACATGTGAAAAGATTAGAAGCTTTCTGAAATGAATGATGACTGTGCCGTAATGTTCCTATAATGAATGGAATATTGAAGAAAATATTATGGTTGTATTTTTGTTTCAGGAAGGCCACAGTGGAGTTCACCATTTGTTTCAGCTATTATTTTTTCTCAAACCTATTCAAAGATGAAATGGGAGTGTCACTTAATGTGGGTCCAAAGGAAAAGGAAGTAGATTCCCTTTGTACAGTGGTCAGTTATGCTGATGTAAGATGTGCTGTTGGTCTTTCCATTGTTCACATTAACTCCTCCCTTATTGTTCTGTGCGTGTAAATGGCCCTAATGCTGTTATTGTTGGGAGCCCCACAGTACAGTCTCAGAATACTTTGGAAAAACACTGAACATCAGTCTCCTCGCTTTAGTGTTGGAATGTATGGAAAATGTGGATACAATTTTCATGTAGTGTGATAAGACACTCATATATAACTATTTTCTATAGGAAGTGCTTCTTGCCAACAGGAAAGCATGTGTTCAATGATAGATAAAATTAAAAACCTTTGAAAGTTGAATACTGCATATTTGGATAGACTGAGTGGTCAAAAATATCTACTTTTGGTTTTGTTGGCTGTACTGGGTGGAAGATGTGAAGTAAAAAACTCCTTGGAATGAAGATAACACAGTGTATGTTTTTGTAAATCACGAGAAATCTAATCCAAACTGAGGGAGACTCAAATCGGAATCTATTAGAAGCTATTACACGGATGGAAAAGCATGAGATGAAATTCCAGAGACATTAAGGCCAAATTTAGACAGAGTTGGGAAATGAGTGAGAATGTACCCTCCGGGTATCCATTCCCACAACAAAATGTTTTTCTAAGATTTATTTTCTATGTCTCAGATGTAGTCTCAGACATGTTCACTGTCACATTCAGGTCCTCAGCCCTCGGAGCAGTACGGCACCAGGGCCTCTTTTAGTCTGTCTGATGAGATTGACACGTCCTGTTGGAGTGCTGCCGTCACATGCCCCCCTGGGGAAACAGTGGCCCTATCCATCTGTTCTGCTCCTGATGCTCCAATTGGCCGATATACCCTGACGCTGGGGCGGTCAGGGCGCTTTGAGTTTATCCTGCTCTTCAACCCCTGGTGTCCAGGTGGGTAAACAGATCGTATATCTCGTTGCAATCTGGGGTCACTTAAGCAGTGAACATGTTTCAGTCCATAGTGGATTTTCGCCGAAGCCATATATTTATCTCAATAAAAAGTTTGCAATCTTATCATTTTGGTTAATTGGATATTTGATTTTTTTTTCTTTAAGATGACTGTAAGATAAATACTGAACAACATAGCGATAGTATTGGTTTTCTTGTATAAGTCTTGGCAAGAAAGCAAATAACAGCATTTCCTAGAATTAACTATGTTTTCAAATTCTATTGAAATACTATGAACAATTGAATGTTTTCAGTTTCAAACCAATTGGGACCGATACTATACCCGTCATGCTCCACAGGCTGCACATGATTGAGGGCGCTAATTATTCTGCTTACCATGTCTCATTGCGACAGGAGATGCAGTGTACATGGATGATGAAAAGAGTTTGGAAGAGTATGTTTTAGCTCAGGATGGAATCATCTTTCGGGGCAGTGCAGGAAAACCCTTACCAACTCCTTGGACCTTTGGGCAGGTACTAACACAGAAACTCACCGCCTGATCTAATCACACATCCTGTTATCCAATAGACGGACATCATGCCAGAGTGGAGTTCACCACACTTGTTTTCATATAAAAAAAGCTTATCAAGCTATTTGTTATGTTTTAAATCCAAACAAAAGGTTCAGTTCAGTCTTGTCTTGATAAAATGAGGGGAGTGGTATTATTTCAAGCCCTTCCAGTGAAAAGTGTCAGAGTATGGTTTGGCTGGTGTTGGTAGTTCAGTAACTCTATCGTGACTGAGTTTTAAAGTGTCTCAGAATTGGAAAACTTAATTATTGTTTTATGTCGAAATGCATTCGAAAATATTGAGCTCACAACAACTAATTTTCATTAATACTTGTTGGTTTTTGTTTTTTTCTGAACAGTTTGAAAGTGGGATCTTGGATGCCTGCCTGAGGATTCTGGATATGAATCCTAAATGTCTGAGAAATCCTGGGAAAGACCACTCAGGGAGGAGAAATCCCATCTATGTCTCCAGAGTTCTTAGTGCCATGGTAATTTATATTCCTCTCTTTTATCACCACACTCTTTTATGTGCTGTTAGATTTGAAAAGTATCCGGAAAAGTGAATCCCACCCTCTCCCGTCAGACCGCTCTTCAATGCAGCCCCTCCAAAACGTTCACAGCGTGACTACACTGACTACCCTGTAGACCTTGCTTGCCAGATATGAAACATATGTGTGAGTGGTGAGCTTGTTATGCTCCAGAAGCTCTACTTTTACCTTTTTTTTGGTCAAATAAAGACATAAATAAACAGCTATGTTAAATGCTGTAATCATATAAATAGTAGAAAAACAGAAGTCACAAACGTACCTCAGTCCAGCTCAGCCAATTGCTGATGACTGTGTGCAGTGGGTGTGTGCTTCGTGTTTCATCACTGGCTTAGCCATTGATCCGGAACCTTTCCCTGCGGTGGTGTCTCAAACTTCATCCTAGGGGCTGTTTAATCTTGTCTGAGCACATCATTTAACTGCTTCCAGCATCTCACTGCTTCATTTACGGCTCTCAAGCCAACATGTTTGTGTCCGTAAATTTTTGCCTGCGACGTTTCAGTCCTTCATGAGGGACTGGCTTGTCAAAGCTTCTTCGATACTTTCATTGTACACACAGAATAAGTCCTGGTTATTTGTGCTAAATGAAATTGTTGCGTGAGTTTATTTCAGGCCTGCATCAATATCTACACACACCAGATTTGTTTGTCCTTTTTTGTTAGAGCATTGGATTTTTTGATATCTACCTGGATGTTTTTCTGCAAAAGGAGTACAAAACTATATTATCAACCCGAGCTTTAAGAGCAGTTTTTTATTTGCATAAATAGTTTTAGCTTGGGTCGCATATGTTAACTAAGGTTAACCACCTTTCCGTTGCCTTGTAGGTGAATTGCAATGATGACAAGGGGGTGTTGTTGGGAAAATGGACAGATGGCTATGAAGGTGGTGTCAGTCCTATGTTCTGGAAGAGCAGTGTGGAGATTCTGCGCAAGTGGAACAGACAATCCTGCCAGCCGGTTCGCTACGGACAGTGCTGGGTGTTTGCTGCTGTGGCCTGTTCAGGTGAGATAGGACAAGGGAGTCTATCCGGATCTGAGTGACTTTGACAAGAGCCAAATTATGGTAGCTACACACCTAATTCAGACCAGCTCCAGAACTGTGGGTCTGCGGGTCTGTGATTTATAAGAACTGATCCTGCATGTTATGTGACATGATATTGTGGGTATTGCAGAGACAAATTCAGTAATTGTTGCGATCGAAGGCTACACTTTCTTTTTTTCAGAAAAGAAGCAGTGAGAAGGAAGATTTTAGAAGATAAAAAAAGTGAATTTATCTGCCATTGAAAAAGAGAATTGAACTGCAAGAACCAAAACTCTCTATGACCAATAATAAGTAATCCTATATTACTCTTTGAGATTATAATGTTTTATTAACAGAAAGAAACTGAACTTCCTGAGAATAAGTAAGTATATAGGTCATTGCATTATTATTTATCATAAAATATAGCAAATGTATTTTATTTGTTATTTATTTATACAAGGTTATCAGATTGCGTTTGGTTCAAATGATAAAGATCTGTTCTTAATAAACAAGGACTTCAACAATGTAGCTGGTACAATATATTTCAAGTGATAAAATTAAGATTATAAGGGACAAAATATTTGGAACAGGTGAAACTGTCTATCTGTCCACATTAAACAGAAAAATGAAACAAAAAAACAAGCACATTTCAGTTTCATATTATTTAGATTTCTGGTTTTGTTTTGTACTCAAACAATTCTACCGTAACTTGTTTTTTTACCTCCTTAGTTTTCAGAGCCCTCGGCATCCCTTGTCGAGTGGTCACCAACTACCAATCAGCCCATGATACCAACAGCAACCTGGTGATCGAATTGATGGTCAATGAAAATGGAGAACTCATTCAATCCAAAGAAATGATCTGGTGAGATTTGCTTTTTGTCCCATCGTAGGAAGCAGTGTTTTATTCTCTTAATGTATGTTGCAAAACATTTTTTCAACAATAAACTGACTACAATATAGTACAAAGGGAATATTTTCAGAACCATTGTTAATTAGTTCAATGTGAAAGAAAGAAGGTATTCTGTACACCTGAAAATGAGGCCCAGAAATGTTTGGCATGCCAAACAACAAAGCTCCTTATTTAGGGGATCAAAATCATGTAAATGGTTGTTTTTTTAATTTACATGTCTGTGCTATATCTCAGGTTTGGCAAAAAGATCACAAATTAAAGGATTTATTTCATGAGAATGATAACCTCAATCTTTAATGAGAAATCATGTTAATAATAACTGCATTTTATCACAAAGTTTGCAATGAATATTATATTCACAGTAGTCCTGACACAATAGTAAGGATTTACACTCTAGAGCTTTTGATGGGACTTCTATAAACCTTCTCAAAATCGTATTTACATTATTCATTCATGTTCCAAATTGAAAAGAGTCAAGTTTTGATGGGACATATTAACTTTGTAGGAATTACCATTGCTGGGTGGAGAGCTGGATGACCAGGCCTGACTTGAAACCTGAATTTAATGGCTGGCAGGCCAGTGACCCAACCCCTCAGGAGAAAAGTTCCGGTAACAAACATGCATAAGAACCCATTAGGCCATTTTTGTTTTCATTTTCAAGACAAATCCTTACAATGTAAAGTCCATTAAGGTCTTTGTTTCTCCTTCCTTTTCTCTTAGGAGTTTACTGCTGTGGCCCCATCCCTGTCAAGGCCATCAAGGAGGGTGACCTCATGTCCAAGTACGATGCCCCATTTGTCTTTGCTGAGGTCAATGCTGATGTCAATACATACATGAAGAAAAAAGATGGTATTACATCCAAAGTTACCTACACCACAGCGGTTGGTAAGGCCATCAGCACAAAGAGTGTCAGCTCTGATGCTAGGGAGGACATCACCCATCTCTACAAGTACCCTGAAGGTAGAGGCTCTGCTAGATTCACTGTTTATACATGAAAACCTGAGTAAATATCTCCACATGGTCCTTAATGTAACTTTTCTCTATCATTACAACATACCATGAAAAATGGCTGTAAGAAGGGTATTGGAATCCCCTCTGCATACAGGCCACATGAGAATCACTTTCTTCATAAATTATTGTATTCACCATCAGTATACGTTTCTCTTAATGGGCACCAAAACACCATTTAAAGTTCTTTTTTACCAAAAGGCCAGTTGTCTGCTCCCTTAATTAAACAACAATTTGACATGTTAAGTATGTAAAAGGGGATATAATCGAAGTCGATGTCTGAGATCTCTGATATTGGGTCCGTGATTTTATGGCTTCTAAATTGTAAGGTTCGGACGAAGAGAGAGAGGCTTTCAAGAAGGCCAACCACCAAAACAAGCTGCTCCATCAACAGCAGAATCATGGTCTGCACCTCGATATCAAGGTCAGTCCAGACATGAGGAAGGGCTGCGACTTTGATGTGTTCGCCGTGGTCACTAACAGAACTCAAACTGAGAAGAAGTGCCGTCTGCTGTTTGGATCCTGTGCCATGTCCTACAGCGGCTTTCTGGGAGGGAACTGTGGTTTTAAAGATCTACTCAATGTTGAACTCTCACCAGGAGCAGGTGAGTTAGGTTCCTATGCTGTGTTTCCATGTGAATACTCAATAGACATTTATTGTGATCATTAAAGATATTGTACTTGTTCCACTAGAGAGGCGAGTTCCCTTAAGGCTCAACTACTCCAAGTATGTTGATCTGCTCACTCAAGACAACTTGATCCGACTGGCAGCTATGTTGTTGGACTACTCCACCAGAGAGACAATACTGGCAGTGAGAAACATTGTGCTGGAGAATCCTGAAATCAAAGTCAGAGTGAGTACAAGAACCTAGACTTAACGAAGGCCACAGCAGTTTGCAAATGGACTTTGGTTCCTGTCAGCACTATAGAAGCGCACCGCTAATGGTGTTGATTCATCATAGTTGTAATTGAATTCAATGAAAAATCAGCCTTGAAAATCAAATGCTAAAATTATGTAAGTTAATTACTGAAACCATGGGAACAGCCCACCGTATGAATAATAACATTTTGGTTCTAACAGTACTATTCTATAGGTATTGTTCTAGCTCTAAGAAGTACGTGTGCTCTGCAGATCCTGGGTGAACCAAAGGAGAATCGGAAACTGGCTGCAGAGATCACCTTAAGAAACCCTCTGCCAGAGACACTGGAGAACTGCTGCTTCAGCATCGAGGGGGCCAATCTCACAGGAGGAGAAGTCCTCTCTGAGAGGTAGTATGAGTTCCTAGAAATGTTTTTGCATTGGCTAACCCCTATAACATGACTATACTATGGTATTTTCTGAATTGTTTGTACCATCACAAATATTTTAATTTCAAAAGACTAGAGCATGACAAGGCGCTGAGTGTCTGCTCAGTGCTGAGGTCTCATTTCAACCCTAAAGATTTGTTGATAACACAAACTTTTTGTGCAAACCGATATCTGCAAAAACATATAATCTGTTAAATCTTGAAATCTGAGATCCTTAAGCCTAACCTGGTTTGTTTTCGGACTAAATATGGTAATATAGAAAGTCAAAATGAAGGAATAACAGGTCATAGAGAGGTGATGTGCTGAGGAAATATAACAACCATTGGCATTTTCAGCATTATATAATGGTGTATATAAAGGCGTAGGTTTATGATCTTATAGTGCTATTACACATGTTTCCTGCTTCCATTTTACCTGAAAGTATAGATTTGTTGCACTGTCTCGATTCAGTGGCTTGGTGAAGTCAAACTTCAGCTATACAGGAGCAGATTTGAGCTTTAGAAGGAATGTACTGGATGAATAGCCTGGGATAATTCTTCCTAATACTCAACTTTATGAATTAATTTGTATATGGTTATCTCTTTCAATGAGTACAATAATAATAACCATCTATTCAATTACCCTACATCAGTTGCTTTGGGTATTTCACTGCCATAATGATGTATGAGGCTTTGTCATGACCAGTTTATGGACATACATGTTATGTTTGCCAAAAGCTCTTAGTGCTACACAGAATAAAACAGTGATTGAGTGATACTCCATATCTTCACCATAAATAGTCAGAAGTAGCAAGTGATTTCTTTTGTAATAGAATTTCTAAATATTATGGGTTAAGATATAATATTTAAATATTTTCTCCACAGGATGGCCACTTCAGTGGGACCTGGGGAAGATGCCAAAGTGAAAATTTACTTCACACCCACTCACTCTGGTCTGAGAAAGCTTGTGGTTGACTTTGACAGCAACAAGTTGTGCCATGTCAAAGGCTACAGAAATGTCATTATTGGAAAATAAAATCATAACAGTCAGCTTAAGAAATTAATCCGTACTTGGCTTTTAGAGCTGTTACATATTCATCCATTTAAAGACTTTTTTCACAGTTTTTATGGAATCCTTTTATTTTTTACTTTATAAATTCACATTATATTTCGAAGCAGATTCTGTTCAGACCAAAGAATGTTTAAATGTGAAGAGCAAATCCTTTGTATGCATTCTGATTAATCAAATCTGGGCATGTGAAACTTTTAAAGAGAGTGCTTCCTCTTTCTTCTCACAACCTGAAGTGATGATTTATATCCAAAATACTATGTACTATCTTTTATACTCTCAATAAAATTAAAATCATTAAAAGAATTGTGATTTTATGATGATAGTATAACAAGTGATGCTGTGAGAGAGAGAAAGAAAGAAAGAAAGAAAGAAAGAAAGAAAGAAAGAAAGAAAGAAAGAAAGAAAGAAAGAAAGAAAGAAAGAGAGAGGTGGAGAGATACAGCCTGGAGGAAAAGCAGCAAAGATATCAGCTATAATCCACTTTCTTCAACCTCTCCATGGTCGGGCCGCGGCAACAGCAGGGATCCCAGGTTGATAACATTAAAGTAATGTTACATTTAGTGAAAGCTTATGGGGAAATACTATACAATAATAATGATAACAACAATAATCATCATCATGAGCATCTTGTGATCAGTGGACATGGAGCAGGTCCACAGCAGCAGATGCAATCACCAACCATGTGACCTTACAGGGCGAGAAAACACAAAGAAGAAAGAATGGCGGTTAATGCTTCCAGGTTGGATTTGTAATACTGAGAGTAAGGCTTTCAAATGAGTTACAGTCAGGTTTGGGTTTAGGATTGAATGGTAAACTGTAGTTACATAGGGCTGCAACTCCACCTCCTCAGCCTGTGCTTCTAGGTATATGAGTATTAACATGAGTAGCGGGGCTAGATTAATTTAAACCAACATATTCCTCCAGCCAGCCAGGTCACTGTCAGACAGAATAAATCAATATGATGATTTAAAATAAGATCAGTTACTCAAACCGTTTTAGATGTTAGAGATCTAATATTCAGGAGTTCACGATTTATTCTATTTTCATTTTTAACTACATTCTTGGTTGTTTTAATTTTTATAAGGCTTTTGTGTAAAGTCATTTTGTAATCTGACTTGAATAATGTAGGTGGTCGGGGGCCAGACATTCTCTACGGGTTTTGGGCTGGTGACTCTTGAAGGAGGCGCAGAGAGGCGTGTAAGACTGCGACCCTGCGTCCTGGTCTCAACTCTGTGACGTCACGTTTGCTCTCGTCCAATAAACTCCGTTAGATTCCTAGATAAGAGCGCAGCTCCATCCAAAGTGGGATGGACACCGTCTCTCCTAATCAGACCAGGCTTTCCCCAGAAAGTGTGTTAATTGTCAACCAGGCCCACGTGCGTCTAAACATGTAATCGCTGATAAGATTGGGGAGGGGTCCAGAGAAAACTACGTAGTCCGACAGGATTTTAGCAAAAGCAAACACCGATTGAACGTTCATTTTTGTGACCTCCGATTGGCGTAATTGTGTGTCCTTACCGCCGCGTTGAACTACTATATTTTTATATTTACGCTTATCCTTCGCCAGCAGTTTTAAATAAGATTCCACGTCGCCCGCAGGAATGCGTTTGACTGTGGACGCTGGTGTCGCTGACTTCACGTTCCGTAGAATAATACTGCCAATGACCAGAGTTGGTTTCTCAGCAGGTGGGTTGCTGGGATGTGTGAATCTGTTTGAAACATGAACAGGCTGGTGTTGAACTGTGGGCTGGTGTTTCGGGCTATGCCTTCTTCGCACAGTCACCCAGGCTCCCTGTTTTCCCGGCTGCTCGGGAGCTGCTAGGGGGCGGCTAGGAGCAGCGAAGACCGGTGGGTCCGCACCGGCTACAGGGGGCCAGCTAGCTAAACAGGCTAGTGGGGTATCGTCCATGGTGCGGAGCCGCGTTCCCGATTCAGTGAGCCTCTCTCACTACAGGGCTACAAAAGGAGTACAAAGGAGTAGCTAAACGATGACCTCCAACTAGAAACTTTTAATGAAAACATATTCCTACCATTAACACGGAAGAGGTTTATACGTCTGACTTGCTCTACGGTAGAAATGCTGCTCTCCCTTGGGCACAAAACCATTACTGGAATGATTGAAAGATTCCCTGGAGAGTAGTGTTTGCATTGCAACTGATACACAATGCTCAATATTTAAAGATTAGTACAGTTGTCTAATAGTTGGGATTTAATAGTTAATGGCTGGCCAGAATTCACAATTCTAAAAAGCTAAAATGATAGTCTGGTGAACAGGAAATGTTTTTTGCATTAAAAGTTGCATGAAGAAATATGTTGTTTAATTTATTCATTCTGTCTTTACATTAACTGATTATTGTGTGTACCACTTAGTTTAAACATGAAACATGGTGGTATTTTATAGAATCTCCATATGTTTTGTATGCAAAAAATAGTTTTGTTCATGAACGAATTATAGCGAACCAGATTTCCCTGTGAAAATAGTGGAATATTCAAATACCTGAGATTTGATACAAAAGTCATCAGTCACATAGTCAAACATTCACTGTGCACAAGTATCTACCTATTAAATTGTTTGTGCTACCATAACAGATAGCCCCCACAGAGAACATTACTTCATACACACAGTGTATGGAAATAATTAATTGAAGGATTCAATTGAAAAAGTACATCCAAATATGAGTCCACTACGTTTCATCAAAGCTAATGACCCAAGAGACTTTTACCAAATCTATGTGTGACAAAGGTTTGAATTTAATTCATATACGATATTGGGTTTGTTCCTTCAAGCCTTCAACACATTCAATGCCAATGGGAATCCCACATTTATATTTTTTCTTTAATGTCACAGTAATATTGAGGTTCCGTTGCTGCTGAATCAGTCATGATGTGATGGACAACTTTTAATATTAGTAAATTCATACAGACTTAGAGAGGAAGAGCAGATAATTAAAAGACACAGTCAGTTCAAATCATTGCATCTAATTGAACAGCAGTACTCAAAACAACAAACAAAACAAACATACTAGATTAGAGGTGATACAAACTTTGGTTGAGAACAAGATGAGAGACAAACCACTTAACTTTATTTGAAGGATAACATTAAAGTCTACAGTCCCAAGTATGAAAACACACAACTTCAGATATTATCTCGATGTGATAAAGCAGACATTTATTTTTTTTGGCAAATATGCTAGTAATTATACATAAAGCTTACATAGAGTGTTTGAGAAAACAAAGATGGCATAAATTAAATCACTGAACTTGAATGTATATGAATATATAAATATTATTTATTTGTTACATCATTTACCTAGTCATTAAAACAATAGCTTTCGGCCTACGTTTTGGTTTAAGGCAGTCGAACTAACACATTGTCTAAGTTGACGGCCCGGTCTGTGTCCACATCAAGTTAATTATGATTTATGGTATCCATGATGATTCGGACTGTCCACCACCATCTGTTGCTAATTTTTAGATAAGAGAGTTTTAGCTCCTGGATCAGCCTGAAAGAAAATACAAATTCTCTTAGAGCCTTCATGTCACATTTGAACAAACGACGCAAAGGCATTATAAAATGCAAAGAGAAAAATTACAAATAAAAAAAAGAGCCCAATCACAGGTATTGGCAGTACAGTTATGCCTTTTATTAGCATCTGAACAGCAATAGTAAAGATAAGACAAACAAAACTGGGAACACAAGGGGTCCAGTAATGTCTGACATGCCTAAACTCTGTGGGGATGCATTGTTGATGAGGGTCCCTCCTCCTCCTGGAGGAAGTCACAAACATGCAGACGGACAGGCGGACTTTCCACTCCAAAGCACACAGCTCCCATTTCAGCCTGTGGTACTGCTGACAGATCTCGTCATTCCTCCCCTCCCCTCTGCTTGCTGATGGGGGTGCTGGTGATTCCCCATGTGATTTGTCAGACTTCATCCGACCCGTGACTCTCGGGCTTCACCTTGAGGTAGACGGAAGCACTGAAGTGCTGTTCTATGGTGCCACTCAAGCCGATGACCCGACACTCGTACGTGCCCTCATCTGATAGTTTGACACTGGAGAGACGGAGTTTGTGTGAGATGTTGCTGCCGGCCAACTTCACCACCTAACAGGGACAAGAGATGATGATACCACTATACTACTATAATTTAAAGCCATGTTGTACACATGACAAACATTAAACATGTTTTATGTTATTAAAAAACACTTTAAAAAGTTTCTAATTTTTTGCATATGCAACTCTTTTCATATTTGTCACACAGAAAAATCATCTAGTTTTCTTTGATATTGTCTACGCTTTGAGTGAGTTGACAGTTGATGAAAGTTCAAACTCACACTAATTTGATGGCATCTTTGGACAGTTTCTCCTGCTGTGCAATCTGCACAGAAATACAGTTAACCCATTGTTGAGAAAGGCTGACGGAGCTTGCACTTTTCTTAACATTCATATGCAAGAGCAAAACATTACAGTGTTGGAATATCCCTGATTTTCTCTGCTGTAATAACCGTTTTCTAAACGTTTTTTTAACTTAATAGAAGTTTGAGTGCATGCTCAAATGTGTGTATATGAACTAAAGCTCTGCAGAACCAAGAACGTTCGCATTAATTGTGTGTGCCAAGGTGCAGAGGAATTGTTTTGGAATAGGTATGATTTATGACTGGAGCAGACAGACTATTTGAAAATCTATTTATTAATTATATTTATTATAAGATCTCTAAAGGTAAAAAATGGGAATCTGTGTTTCCTGTGATGGGTCAACCTGATCCTCCAGTTCACTTGAGTGGTAAACTATCCTTTCATAATATTGCATTTCTTATATACAGAAGCTTTACTTTGAGTCACTGACAGATAAAGAAAAAAGAGCTTAACACCCTTAATGAAGTAATATAGGATTTTGGTTAGGCGTATGTATAGATGGGCCGAAAGACAAACAGATCTCCTAGCAGCTGCTAAAGTGTGCACTGTTGGGTCTCACAACAAAAACTCCTGATTTCCCTTAGATCGCTTGAACTGCACATCGGACATCAGGGCTCACATGTTTTACAAACAAACACAAGTGTAATAGTTCTGTCATTTAATGTAATTAGTTTCTATACAATACACAAGTCCAACGGGCTTAAATTGACCAAAACTATGAACACAATGTAGACTATTTAGAATTGAGTCAAAAATAATAGTGGTGAATTACATTTATATTATATGCAGGAACCAGCCTTTTTTGTTTCAACTGATTTAACTATTATTATATGATTATTATTATATTATATGAAGAAACTATTATTTTTGACTCAATTCTAAATAGTCTACATTGTGTTCATAGTTTTGGTCAATTTAAGCCCGTTGGACTTGTGTATTGTATAGAAACTAATTACATTAAATGACAGAACTATTACACTTGTGTTTGTTTGTAAAACATGTGAGCCCTGATGTCCGATGTGCAGTTCAAGCGATCTAACTTTCTGGCTACATTCATGAAGAATAGCAACAGAGAAGGTAGTCGATCTAGTAGATCCTGTTCATTTCTGATACAATTTGACGTGGCTGGCGCTGAAAGGCAAAGATGTTAAGTAGCGCAGCAAGTTCTGCACATTTACCAACATTCCATTTAACACATTCCCACCTTGAGTGTAATGTGGCTTGACAGGAACATTGAATGAATGCAGATGGATCAGAGTGTGCTGGTTTCGTAAAATCAGACCATTTTTACTAGTGTCTGTAACTACTCAACTCCATCATTATACCTTGTTGTCATGACAACACTATGATGATGTACAGAGTGTTGCTTGCAGAGAGGCATTAAGTAGACAGATTGACGGGAGCATGAGGCTGATGTGGATCATGTCAGTGTGTTCAAAAAGATTTCTTTCTCACTTGAAATCCTCAATCAAACTCTCATATATTTTACCTCAGCACTGGTCCAATGCACATTTAATGTGTCTGACAAAACTTAAACAATTAAGTCTAAGTGTTTAAAATCACTCAAATGTACTCACTCTTGTGTCCAGACCCCTTTCTACAAAAACACGCTGCAAAGGACGAGCTTCGGTTTCACTGGAGCGGCTCAGTGTCAGCTTACTGACAAATGGGCCTTCATAACAGTGTATTATGCAGCAAAACCAAACTCACCTTGGGCTCCGAACCATCCCCTCTGACAGGCAAAACTGTGTGTCCGATGAGCAACAGCACTTCCATAAAATGCCAAGCTGTAAATAAGCTCATCAAGAGAATGGCAGCGCAAGGATCTACTGTTCAACGTTAACAAGAATAGTTATTTATGGTAATGTTCTGTAAATTTGGCCTATAGCAGGAATTCAAAATGATTATGTATGAGTCTGTGTTGTAAAGTCTACTTCTCCCAATCACTCATCATCAGCACTCAATCAAGCATTATCGAGACTCCAAAAGAAGAATATTGAATGAATAAGATTGTTGACCTCAGTTGGACAGCACCACACTGACAATCTTCACTTATGTGTGTTTGAGCATTTCTATTTGCTACTATTCATGAATCCCAGCTTGCAGTGATAACCCGATGATCGGGGCCAGCTAGCAGCAAATAATCTCACAAGGCACAATTTGTCCTCATCAGGCCATCATCCCTAAGAGGTGCGCGGCAGTTGGCATTTATGCGGTCCTGGAATTGCTGCTGCAGTTGTTCAGTTCCAGTATGAGAGTGGTTGATTGCTGGTTGCATAAAATGGAAAAATCCTGTGCTTCATTCAAATCAGGCAGGACATTTTACAAATGCAGGATTCCATACACACCGTGGGATAGATGAATTATTTATGTTGAAATGTTGCACTATTAGCAATTTCAGGTACATGTTTACTATTTTTTGACATATTTTTGTATGTTGTCCCTAGATAAATTTTTAAAAAATGTATCTGTACTCCCTAATTACATTTATTTAGCATTCTTTGCCTTCATAAAGAGTAACTTCAGCCTAAATGGAAGGGGAAAAAACAAATGAAAAAAAACCCAATCTCTTGCATATAACGGACAACAGACAAAGCCAGATAAGAAACATACAAAAGGTGTGTTGTATAAATATCGTACTGCATCAATATTACACGGCGTGTTTTGTTAGATTGGAACCATAAATTGGCCGTAGAAATGCTAACAATGGCTTACACCTGACTGCATTTACTTTGAGTGGAGAAAGTCTTACACTTTTCCATCTCTGGTTGTCGTATACTTGTGAATTTGCAAATATTTATTCTTCATTCCCACCTCCAAACTAAATCATGTTGACCAGTGCAATATAACTAGGTTATTGTATAAATTCTTTCTTTTTGTCATGTGTTGCATAGAATTTTGTTAGTTATCCAGACGTATCATGTATCCAGAAACACAAATAATACTGTTCAAATAGGTCAGGAAGAGAGACAAAGTAATGTAACACATCAAAAACCAAAGTGCCTAGTACTTTTTGACAAGTCTTAAGATTCTTAAAAATGCCATTTACTTCTAATCTATTAATCAGAAGACTCACAATAATCTCTCAAATCAGTAGGAGAACATGCTCAAACAGAATGCTCTCTTATTGCACAATGTCCAAATCTTTTATTTACATCCACAAAAAGGAAGCAAGATTTCTGTTTATGTCTCAGTCTTACTTTTTCAGTAGAATGAACTCCGTACCTATATCATGTAAAAACATTGATGTGAATTTCCATTAAGATCTGAAAAGTTTTCTCCTGATGTCATATGATCTTGGAGAAAATTAAGTCCCTACAGCACTTCTGAGAGAATGACAACCCTCTATATCCCAAGCACAATCCAATCTTTGCAGATTCACAAACTTGATCATTCATCAGTGTCATCCACTACCGCCAGACTCCAAGGGTGGATTCATCTGCTGAGGGCCGATACCCTTCGATAACTATAGTGACCTGCATGGCATTCATTGAGAACTTGAAAGGGCCATGATCCTGTGTTTGAACAGAGTTTTTTAGTGAAACAGTGAAGAGAAGTTTGCCTTTCTACGCTGTGCTAGCACCACATGCTATTACACACATGGAAGCTGAGTCTAATCAGACCGTTGACATTAGCAGGCAGAGAGGTCCTCTGAAATGACTGCCCCTCACCATATTAAAAAATGCTGTTGTCTCAACGCTGGCGTTCCTATTGCATATTTTTTAATTGCTTTATAAAGCATTCAAAATAGCAATAGAGTGTGAAGTAAAAAAAAAATTATTTTGAAGATGTTGATTGAAGATTGTAAAAAATAAGTAGGTCAGAAATGCTGGGAGCTTTTTTTTTTTTTTTTTGTATTATTATTATTATTATTATCTTCCCGTCCCATTGTGAGCAGATCGTTTTTCAGCCTACTAACAGAGACATACATAGTCCTCAATAAGATGCCCCTACAAAATGGGTTTACACAATTCTGCCATGCTGTCATCAAACAGCCCACAGAAGGCTTAAAGCAGATAGGAAATACACAAATAAGCGGTAATTTCAGTGAGCATGCAAACACATATGTGCTAAAAGTGTCAACACACTGATAACTTAGCAGAATTTGACAAGTGGGAAAAAAAGAAATGACACGCAGAGTAAATAATATTTGCCTGCCCATGACACAGAATCCCCTTTTAAGATGTTTTTTAAAAAACGTAATCGCTAGATGATCTGATTAGCACATTCCTGCAAAGTTTTTTTCCTCATAAAAAGAATGAAGCTGGAGCCAGCAAACGTTTACTTTAGTTTGTCCTAAAGACTGGGGTCTGGGGAACCAAGACCTCCTGGCTCAGGTTCCACAGTCAGCTCATTGACATGGGAGAAATATCATTATCATATCATTTCCATCAAGTAAATGAATAAATACTTATCTCAAAAAGTCAGGGAACCACTTTTGGACATGTTAAATGTCCAAAGTGTAATCAAAAGACTTGCCTTTGCTTCAATACAATAAAAAAATTTTTAAAGTTAGACATAAGCATGACATAAATGACATAAGCTTGCTAAAGAGAACGCAAGGAGTTATTATTTCATCTAAATTTATGAATAGACCTGTCAGAAACGCAACTCATCCCCCAACAAGTACAATAATCTTTCTCAGTCAAATATTTTTGATAAGAGACGCTTCTCAGCTTTGGGTGCATTGCATTTTACATGTTAATGACCATATCGTATTATTGATAATTACTCATCAATAATAATTGCTAAGTAGAATAGATTTAGTAGGCTATATTGATTTCCAGGGTTGGCTGTACAACACATGTCCACTATGGTGGACACTATGGTCCACTATGGTGTTTTTTTCTAGACCATGTAGAGTACTCTGACCTCCTGACTCTATTGTGGCCCTCTTGTCTCTGCTGTTGCCACTAATCAGTCTTACTTTTTCTGGTCACGTTGACAGTAACTACATCTGAGTTGAAGCTGCGTCCGTCCCTTTTCAATGTGGCATGGAACTTATTTAGTTGATATTATTGTTATAAGACATAAGTGATTGTTACAATTGTGTGCGTGTGTCCGGACTCCCTCCTTCAGCTGCCTTCTCATCTGTTTTCTCCTGACTGAGGTAATCATTTCTCCCTAGTAGGTGCTAAGTGTCAGCTAGTTGCTGTCCTCTCCTCCACCAATGGCACTTCCCTGCCTGTGACACACTATAATTTTCCCCTCCAGCAGTTTTCAATTTAGATGGCTAAAACCAGCATGTTCTTTTTTGACAGTGGGAAGTGAATTTCAAAAGCTCATGTGAAAGACAAGTGACAGAGTTTCCTGTAAAGTTTTGCAGTTTAACCCAGGGTCATGAGCCAGGCGTATTTTATGCGAGCTGACATCCCATTAGCCTTGCATAATATCACCCACAGCCCCAAATGTGTTTCCATTGTACTAGCAGGGTTTGTCCTCTGCCATAACATATTTTTCCAAGATTGAAGACAGTGGTATCGTACTTAAAACAAGTTGAACTCAATATTTTTTAATTTAATCTTTTGTTGGTCCACCTACCACTTGGCCTAATTTGCAATCCTGCTGTCATCTCTGTTGTGTCGGATGTGTATGTTGATAAATGATACGGGACAGCTGCTGTCTGGTGGGCTGAGGGGGGTTTTAATCTGTGTAAAACCTGGCAAAATCAGTACAGCAAGCTCACAATCCCTGGCTTGCACACCTCTCCTCAGCAGGGGATTGAATAGAAGGCACAAATACACCAGAATGGACATTACAGTATATCAAAGGTCACAAACTAACAATGCAATTAAAAAAAAATAAAAGCACTCAAAAAGAAATAAATGAATAAACATACAGAAAATAATAAAAATATGTAAATAGGAAGAAGTTTTTGGTTTAATATAAACCTTTCACATGACTACATAGGTTACACTTATCCATTGTGACATTGGTGAAATCATTAATACAACAGCCACTAGGGTGCGCAATAATATAGGCAGAGGCATACAACGTTTTAAGACTGACTGGGACTTCAGCAAGCACAAACACTGAGCAGATTTCTGTTATGTGATTGGGTCTTGTTCTTGTTTCAATATAGCAGGGAGGAGAATGTGTTATTTATGTGTCTCACCACTTTCATTCATCTTGTTAGCAGTTTTTTCACCTGAGAATGCAGTAATGGGGGAATCAGGGATGTGCAGTCAGGGGAGGTGGTGAAAGAGCCCTCATGAAAAGAAAAATCTAATAATGATGAAATAAATATTTTTTTGTCTATTGATTCAAATCATTTAATTCATTATTCATACACACAGCGAGGGTATAGCCTCGCTGTGTGTATGTATGAGGCTATACCACAGCGAGGGTATAGCCTCGCTGTGTGGGACAACAGCATCAGTCTAGTTTTTTTTATTGTAGATGTATTCAATGATCTAGTCAATCAGATGAGTTTTACTTTAGAAGAGCCACACACACAGATCAACCACCTACAAAGGTAGTCTTTCCCCTTCTGTTCTGTTCTTAGAGTATGTTCTGATCAGGACAGACAGTACAAAGGTGTTTTTTGATATAAATAAGCACCCAATTGATTGTCTGGTTATTAAACAGTCTCATTCTGTTGATGTGGTTCGGCGTTCAGAACATAAACAGCATACACAGACATACAAAAGAAAGAACAAGGGAAATGATACAACTCAGGAAGTTGTTTGTCTTTATCTTTGATCTGTTCATTTATATTCATTCACATGTGACCTGTATTTCACCTCAATATCGAGATAATATCAATTTTCAGATTAATTATTTTTAACATCTGTAAAATATGCTGTGATAAGCATATCTTATTTTATCGTATTTTATTCAGCATGTGTGAATCAATACATGATGTGTAAATCAATTTATCATGCAGGCAACAGTAGGAACAGCATGTTGAATGAGAGTCTCTGGATTTCAAACCATGACCATTGTAAGATCTCATTGTAAGTAATCCTGTACAGGAGTAGCCGGAAGACCAGCTCTCTCCGATCCTTGTTTTCAAAGGGGCTTGTCTAGGTATAAAAATCCTAAGAACTAATAAAGCTGGTGATAACAAGACTCACCCGGCTTATCAGTACCTCCTTCCGGACGTTTACCTTGATGCCTCTGATAGAGCTCCTGACCGGTAGCTCGTTAGCCAAATAAAACATCAGTCGTGTCTGTTAATGTTATGAATGACCTGGCCACTGAGTATGGTGCCAGGTTGATAAGACTTATGCAAACATAGAGAGGGTAAAATGAGGGTAAAACGGGGACATTTTTTATATCAAATACAAGAAGAAATGTATATTGCAGGCAAAAGAAAATCATAAACCTGATTAATAATTATGGAAAGTATGCAAAGAGTTAAAATTAAGTAAAACTAAAGCTTAGAAAGAAAATTGTTTTTGATTGGGGAAGAAGGGGGAGAGAAAGCTATGCTCAGCCTTACTAATTAGAATTTAAGTGTGTAGATCAGGGGTAAGCAACATTTCCTTTTACTAGAGGGCCATACTCAGATAAAGTAAGCTAAGAGCCAGTTGGTTTATGGTCCACTGCTTTCCAAAAGTATTCTGCCATGCAATTTATAAGTTGCTGATTTGTTTCCTTCTTTGTGAAGCTTTGACCCCCACAGCCATGAAATGCTTTGAGCGGCTTGTCATGAATAACATCAAGTCATGGTTCCAAACCATATCTTACCCGTTGCAGTTCTCGTACAGAGCGAAACGGTCTACGGAGGATGCCATCTCTACTCTGCGCCACCTCACTCTGAATCATCTGGAGAATAAGAACACTAATGCCAGCATCCTACTCATTTACATCAGCTCGGCATTTAATACATTGTTGCCGATCATTGGAAAGTTGTTGTTGCTGGGAGTGGATCCTGGCATGTGCAGATGGATCGTGTACTTTTTGACAAAATCTATCACCACAGGGGTGTGTAGCAAGCCCATTACTGTTTAAGCTGCTGATGCATGACTGCTCTGCTGGTTTCAACACCAATCACATCATAAAGTTCGCCAACGACACCACAGCTGTCGGTCCCATAACAAATAACGATTAGTCGTTCTAAAGAAAAGAGGTGGAGCAGCTGACAGCCTGGTGCATAAAACAAAACCTTGTCCTCAACACCAATAGGGAGAGGGCAATTACCATCACCAAGGAGCTGGTTATTGATTTTAGGAGGACTGGTAACTGGCACTATCTCCCATTGACCATCACTGGCTCCGAGATGGAATGGGCTAACAGCAGGAAAATCCTGGGCATCTATCTGACGGATGAGCTGACCTCCAAGGACAATACCAGAGTTTTCATCAAGACCAAGCCCTGGCAGCCCATCACTCAAACCCTCATCCATCTTCACGGGCTGCCTATAAAATTCTGCATCAATTACAGAGTCCTCTTTCTCACCTACAAATACCTCCATATCTTGCCCCTGGTACCTCCCTGACCTCCTCCGCCCATACACCCCATCCCGGAGTCCGACACTGGTTTTCTCTCCATTCCCCACACCAGACTTCGGACCTTCGGAGACCGAGCCCTCAGTGCCACTGCCCCCACCCTCTGGAACGCTCTTCCTGCCAACATCCTCATCACTACATCCCGAGGTATGTTCAAACAACTCCTCAAACACCACCTGTTTACCACTGCCTACAGCATCAACCTCACATCAACTCTGTCATCTGACAAACATCCCCTTTTTAGTTACTTATTTCTGTCTTATTTGTTCTCCTTCTACAGTATGTCAAGCGTCTTTGGGTTTTATAAAAGGCGCTATATAAATCTAAGATATTATTAGTAATATTATTACAATGGCCAGAGTGAGATGGTCCACAGCTAAGTTTTGGCCATTGGGTCATATTTTGCCCATGTATGCTGTAATGCATTTCAGGTGGATTCAAACTAAGTAAGAAGTGGTGGTGGATTCGCTTTCTTCAACCAGGTGTGGTCATCTTGATGTATAATTTTTTTTTTTAAATGTGCGTTCTCCTTTATCAATTGTGTCATGAATAATGAGTGTTAAGGACAAAATAATTGTATGTCACAGATTTATTTTATTTAGTTACATTCGATGAAACTTGCTGCAAAATTCAGTAGTCATGTTAGTAAGGAGGCTTTGACAAAATAAATCTGGTTTCTTGGAAGAAAGGTTAAAAAAAAAGCAAAGGAAACAATTTAGCTGAACTGTCAAAAGAGCAAGCCACTGTCAACATGTGACTCAAATTTTAATTTTTTTTGTATGGAAATCAGGATTTCTCCAGTGATCCGGTTTGGACGGTGACTTGCTCCTCTGACTTATATGAGCACTCAAATGTAGCAATGAAAACCTAAACTGAAAACAACCTGTCTATCTCAGTTACAGGATCTTATATCACAAAAGTTCAGTGCACTACATTACACAAAGTATCTCAAATACAGTAAAGATCTTAAAATGTTTTCTTGCTTGGTTTTAACATTTCATGCAAACGTTTTTGGTTTTTTGGTTTTCTCATTTCTTAGATGGCATTACAGAAAGAATAAAATATTTCCTTTGCTCGCTGACTTAGCTCTTGTCTGTTCAAGGCTGTGGTCACCTTCAGAAACTCTCAGATTTTATGAATCTGACTTTTGGTATACTCAGTAGCACCAAGACATGGTTTAGATTTAAATCCAATTCAAGAGTTTCTAAAGGGAAAAAGGAATGGCTCTCCTTTTACATGTATCTCTTAGAGTTGCTGTATGATGAGACGGTGGACTTCATGATTGTTGGACCATAAGCACTGCTTGAACTTAAGCTGCTGCTGCCGCCATAGCCGAACCCAGCAGCACTGGACTGAAGCGATCCTGTAACAGGAAAAAACATGAATACGTTATTAATAATTTATCTGTGTGTGTGGTCCTCTGTAAAAGTTATAATGATAATGATCTTGCATAAATTCTGAAACACACCTCCTGAGCTCTGCTGTACATGAATGGTTGCGTTGGAGCCACCGCTGACCAGCCTGATGGTGGAATAAAGAAGAATAAGTTCTTAGCTTATTTCTGAATCCAATGCTGCAACCATGACAGTGAAATTAAATATTCAAACTTTTCTACCTGTTTTCCTCTCCTTCCAGCAGTTTCCTGTAGGTGGCAATTTCAATGTCCAGGGCAAGCTTGACATTCATCAGCTCCTGGTATTCACGAACTTGGCGGGCCATGTCCTGCTTTGCTCTCTGCAGAGCATCTTCCAGGTCTCTGATGCGGAGCCTAGCATCCTTCACTGCCAGCTCACCACGCTCCTCAGCCTCAGCAATCTGTGACTCAAGGTTGACTCTCTGTTGAAAACAATGTCACAGATAATTAATGTTTAATGACTGAAAATCGTCTTGTATACTTTAGTGCTTTATTGATGAGGCAACATCTATGGGAACTTCCTGAAACACACCTGTGCCTTAACAGCATCAATCTCATTCTGAATGCGGGCGATCATGCGGTTGAGTTCAGCAATCTCAGTCTTGGTTGTGCGCAGGTCATCACCATACTGGCCAGCACTGCTCTGCATCTCCTCATACTGAAAATGAAAAACAGAAATAACATGAAAAATACAGGAATGTGCATGAAAAATATTCTCCTATTGAATCATAATATAATATTGCAAGTTTAGACGTGGGATGAACACCATCTTTGCTTTTCACTCACCTTCTGCTTGTACCATTGCTCGGCATCAGCCTTGTTACGTGAGGCAATGTCCTCGTACTGAGCGCGCACTTCAGCCACAATAGAATCCATGTCCAGGTTACGGCTGTTGTCCATCTCAACAATGACAGATGTGTCCTTGATCTGGCTCTGCAGCTCACGAAGCTCCTACAGAAAAAAGTGATATTAAAACAATGAATCCGTTGATCCTTGTTTTTTAGCCGAGACACAATGATTATATTAAAACAAATTCACATTTTAAAAAAATGATCGATGCTTACAGCCTCATAGACAGCCCTGAGGAAGTTGATCTCATCCTGAAGAGCATCGGTCTTGGCCTCCAGCTCCACCTTGGTCATGTAGGCAGCATCAACATCCTGGAAAGGAGGCAATATACAAAAAGTTTCTCAAATTGTATTGAATTCTTGTATTTTTTATAAAAAAAACCTTCTTTTTTTATTTTCACCTTCTTCAGGAGAACAAACTCGTTCTCTGCTGCTGCGCGTTTGTTGATTTCATCTTCATACCTGTTGGTAAAACATACCAATGTACTATTATAACTGTTAATGTATTATTAACGTCTAGTCACTGTACGTTATGGGCTACAACACTCACTTTATCTTGAAATCCTCAACCAAGCCTTGCATGTTCCTCAGTTCTCCCTCCAGCTTTCCCTTCTCATTTCCCAGCCCGTCGAGTTGTCTGCGCAAGTTGGCAATGTAGGCCTCAAACATGCCCTCGATGTTGGAGCGGGTGGTGGTCTGGTCCTGGAGGAGGTTCCATTTGGTCTCCAGCATCTTGTTTTGCTGCTCCAGAAAACGGACCTGGAAAAAAGATGTAAAATCTTACATGTAAGTTCAGTGTAAAAAGGATTTGAGGGGTGCTTAATTGTATTTTGGGCTTTAAGGCACCCGACCTTTACAAGCATACCTGATCAGATAATTGCATGTCTGAATTGCCACACCCTTTTCACAAACTCATAATGTTCCGTATCTTTATGCTTTCTTTCATTGAACCCTCTAATACCTATATAATTCATTACAGTTTGTTCCGTCAAAGTATGATGTCAAAATATGTTTGTGGCTGTAAGTGTTTTAACTATTGTGTCTTTTCCTTGGCTGTGACTCAGCCTGTAAGCTCTGTTGAGCTTCGGACACCATACAATTATTCCAGTCACATGATAAAGAAAACTAGGTGTGGCAGATGAACTGCCAAAGACAAATGGGTAAAGTAATATAGGATGAGGTTTTTTTTTATCCAAGCTCCATCTATATTCTTACTCTACATCAAGGAAATTCAGATATAACTTGCAAGCAAGTATCAATGCAGGCATATGTATCATAAACAAGTAAAATTTGAGTCACTGCTCTTAGCATTCTTGTTGTCCATAGCAACCAGGTGATAAGTGTAATGTCCAAATGACAGACTTCGGACTCTGCAGGCAAATAATGCACATAGATTATCTTTTTCTCTGCCAGTCTCCCACATAAGGGATAGGTGATTGGTGGTGACTACAGTCCCCACCTATGTTTGTATAGTGGGTAGAAGGAATGACACAACTCAGGCAGGGTTAAAGGCCATGCTCGTTTTTGGATAAAGTTGCCGGTGCAAGATTGGGTCATGATCAATGCAGACTTTGAGATTTTTTTAAGCCTTCTTGTTTCCTGTGGCTGTAATTCATTGATGGAAACAACATAGCATAGATAAGATTCACAGCTGCATTGCTTTGACAGCTTTGTCAGTAATAAGAAATGTTTCATACTGTGAGCAGTGCTCAGCAGTTTCAGTTTTACTTTTTAGTCACTTTTTTTTCCTCTAGGAAGAAATGAGACCGAGACCCTTCAATTCTGTAATGCACTCCCAAAAAGAGCATGCAGGTCACTAAAGTTCAAATCAATGTTCAAGTTAATCCTCTATTAAATTGTATGTAAGACGTTAAAAAAAGACACTGCTCCATACCTTGTCGATGAAGGAGGCGAAACGATTGTTCAGGACCATGATCTGATCCTTCTCCTGGGTGCGGATAGTCTGGATGGTGGGGTCAATAGTCAGGTTCATGGGGGCCAGAAGGCTCTTGTTGACTAGGACAGTTGTGATGGTTGGTGCGATGAAACCGCCTGCACCTGCACCTGCACCAGAGGAAAGGCCAAAACCACCAGCACCACTGACTGAAGAAAATCCATAGCCACCACCATAGTTACCGCCGGCGCTAGAACCGAGACCACCATAGCTGGATCTTTTCATAGAGTAAGAAGAGCCTGGTACTGAGGCCAGGGACTTTCTGCTGTTGAAGCTGGAGACTGAATGTGCCCTTTGGTACATGTTTGCGGTTGTTTAAAGGTTTTCACTCTGAGCTGAGGAGAACTGGAGATGTGGATCTGCAAAAGGAGAGCCAAGTCCTTCTGAATGTCAGTCAGCACGCTCTGCCTATTTTTATGGCTGTGTGAAGCAACGGGGAGGATCCTTCTCAGCCGCTATAACCTGTACTCTCACTTTTCCTGTTTGGCCATCCCTCCAGCCCAACCAACACGCCCGTGGCTCTACATGACACGAGGGGCTGTTCCTGTAAAACAGGTAGGAAGGATTGTTGAAAGATAAGCTGTGACACACCTTGCGCTGAGACAGGCCGAAGGGGGAAGAGAGTTAGATGTAATGAAAGTAAAGAAGTGGAAATGTGATTATTTTAGGGAGAAGAGACACGTTAGTGCAAAACCCTTGATAAGGGTTAATTTTGATCAAATGCATGAATAAATAGTTGGAGCCAGTCTTATTTTAGAAAACATTTATACATAATTAACAATCAATTGAACAATTTCCAATGTCCATTATTCATTTATTGCCAAACTTAGATCACTTTTAACAATTTCAACTGACCACTGTTTAAAGGGTCTTTTCCTTGATATTGACATAGTTAAGTTCTCTCTTAGTATGTTGAAGTTGTTAGTTTAAGTTAATATGATTAAGTTGCTGTTGAACCAGAGCAGCCAAGTTACAATTCATACATTTCAACACGATTCTGAAAAGATATAAAAGTATGGGATCACAATAACAAAAAAAAAGGGTAAGCATAATATTTAAGATATATGTATTTTATTTACACAAAAAAATGTCTATGCATTTGGATTTCATACTTTTAATGCAAACAAACTAATAAACTTAATATGATGTATATATGTACATAAAACATGAGTGAAACAAGTTAAAATGATATTATAAACTTAAAATACATTTTCCTTTCGAGACGGTGTTATTTTATTGAAAATTGTATGTTAACAAGTCTATTATCTCCTAACTGAATATATTTAATTGTTTTAGTGATTAACAAGATTATGTTGATTCTATGAAATTTGAGTGAATACTTTTTCAAAACATGATTATTTGAATAAAATCACATTCAATTCACAAATGCACTGCACATTTTCCAGCAGGAGACAGTTGTACTGCTGGAATGCCTACTACTCACACAATTTCACTTCGAAGACACCCGAAAACATGTGCAGAATGCCGATCTAGCTTGTCTTTCCAGAGTATGCAACGAGATTCCTAAAAAATAAAAATAAGGCTGGTGGCAGTATATGTTATGACATATATGTATATGTCCTAAAGTCTATCTGAACATTTAAGCATAAATGGTTCATTTACAAACTTGCACTTTAGTCACTAGGCCGTTAGTACTGACATAACCTCTAATACGGGCATTTGAATTTTGGCTCAGTAACAATGTGAAATAGTTCTTCTCATTTTGGCCCGTTGAAAGCAAAAATCTACACGGTTGTCACTTTTGTTACTATAAATTATGATGATAAGTCAGGAGTGTTAAACTTTAAATACGTAGCTACTTTCTGCTGCCAGTGGTGCTGCTTTTAGTAACTTAACAATATTCTTTGTCCGTCTTAAATTTGACTTTTGCTAATATTAATATACTTTAGCACTTTGAGATTGGATCCAAATGTAAAGTGCATTATAAATTAAATGTATTATTATTATTATTTATTATTTAAGTCATTGCAGGGACTCAGAGGTTTTGCTTCTACAGCCTTCTTTGGTCTGGTGGTATGAGTTTATTGTGGCTGCTGTGGTTGTTGTGTAAGACAAAGTCTGGTTCTTCTCCCTTTGCATCACTAGGAGAGCATAGTACATGCTAGACAGAAGTTTGACTACATTGTGCATACTTTCATATTCGTCATGTGCACCAATTATTACACCATCATTGTCAGGCATGAATTATCAAAAAAGAAAGCAGTATTTCTCCACATGCTATATTTATGTTGTTCTGCTTTGGGTTTTTTTATATATATAATAGTCAGACACTGGTCTTCACCATTATGGACATCATGCAAGCCTGTAAGTACATTTGTTTACCTGTATGCATAAACAAAAAATATATTCTAACACAAACACTTTCACGTGTCGAAGAAAGAATAACATTTAATTAGGCAAGACTTAGGCAAAGTAAAATACACTTTGGTCTTAATGTAATCCCCTCATTCAATAGTCCATGAATCTGGACTGTGCATTACAGATTAAGTTGTTGTTTTAAACACACCCACTTGTTCCCTGCTCAAACTCTTATCAGACTATTTCATCCATCTGCACCTTTGGTGTAGGTGAGGCTGCATTCTTTTTCATTCTTCCCCAACTTTTCACATGCACATGCCTTTAATTTCTACCATGGTGTGGAACTTTACTCTAAAGCTCAAGTCTCTGCTGTCTCATAGCTATTTGAGGAGAATTTATGTTCTGCTTTTGCTTCTTGTTAAGTTTGTACAGATGCACTGGACTCTTTGACCTTCTACTTATCAATAACATTGTGCATATATGCAAACACCTGCATCTCCTGTCTGATGCCGTTAAAGGCTTTAACTCCAACGCTCCGTCTGCATATCTGACCAAAATGTGATAACAATAATGAAACAGCCAAGCAAAAACAATGTTCAAACAGTATGAGTGTCCTACAGGCCATGCTCCAGTTATTGAGATTTTTCAAATAAATCCTGCCAAAGTGGTTGGTGAGGTTTTATTGGAAGAGAACAAAAGTCCCTTCGCTGATGTAAACCGAGGGAATGCTTTGACAGTTTCAGCTTTGTCTCTGCTTGTCTGTTATGTCATAGGTCATGACTGCAGTAACTCAAAATGTGTTTGTTCTTGATTATATGAGGCACCCAAGCTGCATTCAAAACCTAATTTACCAAGTTAAAGCTCATGTTGCCAGATGTGTGGGAGATTGGGTTGTCTTCTCTCGTATAACTTTATTTATGTTGTTTAACTAGGCCCACACTGTCGTCCCTGACAGCAAGGGTCTATCCCCAAATAGTTCCCCAATACCCTGTATTGTACGAGCAATTCCCTTGATTGAACCCTTCAAATTAAATGTGATATAATAAGTTTAAACGTGAGCACACGTGTCCACATACAGGGTGGGCTAGAACTATTTGTTCATGAAATGTTCCATGTGTCTTTAAATGTGTTCCTATTTCTAAAGAGAATGTCAATTGTCCCCCAGCAGTTGTGTAGTACGTTAAGATTTGATAACAATGAAAATTTTACCTATACAGTACTAAACCACAACAAATACTATCTGAAAACACTGTTTTCATGATCTACAGCTTCGACTTATGTCACTTGCCTCATTTTCTGCGCAGACGGCTCGTAACAACACACAAAATAATTTGTCTAACTAATGATTTTTAAAAACTTTCTCATATGATTTATTGACACGAGAAAAGAGAAGTAATAAATCTATTCAAGACATGCCAAAACAATGAGTGCGCATTTCTCCCAATGTTTTTCATATTGTTCCAGATCTTAGCAACAATACTGCATGAGTGTATTTGAGTACCACTTGATGCCAATGTTGATAACAGTGATCAAGAAGGGTGACTCCCTTTTTTTTTTTTATAAAATCCTAACACATTATGTGGTGAGCTTTCGTTAGAACAAAAAAAATAGGAGACAAGTTCCAAACCCCTTTTTGTTTAAAACTGGGGAAGGGGTCCACACAGAACACAGTTATTAGGAGTTTTGTCTGTGCTTGTCTGGAGAATCTTCAGGCATGATTGTCATAACGCAAGCCTAGTCAGGCCACGGGTATTTAAATAAGCTCTGCCTACAAAAAACCTTCACCAAGTTAAAACTTGTGTTGCTTAATGGGTTGGATGTTACCTGCTTTTGAATATGTTTATGAACACTGAGTAATAAATCACATGGTGGACTCATGTTCACATGCAGGGTGAGCAGGCTGTGTGTTTCTGTTTCGAATTAGAAGGTGAACAGCAATGTGTGCTTAAATAACTTTATTAAAAACTTCTAAATATTGGGTTAAAGTGAAGAAAATGTGAAGATTAAGATCAATATATCACAAAATAGTATAGTGAGGAATCTTAAAGCGTAAGCAGTAAAATGTGTCCTCTTTCTTTCACTCACTCTTTAATAATATTTGCATGTGCCTAACCAAAACATTTCTGTCATCCTTCTCAGCCCATTTATTGATGCATTAAATATCAAAGCAACATTCCTCTTCAAACATTACATTAATGTCTATCTCAAGAGAAGACACTCCTTCACGGATACCTTTTGACAAAATGTTATTGAAAAAATGTCTAGCATCCGCTTGTCCCGCTTACATTCCTCAGTCTTTCTTCTCCTGTTGCTCGCTCACAGCCCCCGGCTTCCCTTTACCAGAGTGTTTGCCATGTGAAGAAATGTAATCACATCTCAACAGTTTCAGTCATTATTTTATTTGAAGGCATCAGTAGTGCAGGGAACCGGATAGCATGAGTGCAAGTCGCAATTTAAAGTATGGGCATTAACACCGAAATGCACTAACATATTTAAAAAAAACTTTCATTGAAAATCTTCACTCGAATTAACAAATGTTCAGGAAATGATATTCTAGGAAATACGGTGTTGTGCCAATGTTTGGTATCACCTCTATAACCTGCCAGTTAATATTTCACTGTACATATACTTAATAGTAAAGCTAACCCAAAAATGTAGGGCCAAGGTTTGGGATCACGCCAGTGTGATCGTGAAGTACCTATGTGGTACATATAGAACTAGCAGGCAATACACAATAATATCGCAAATAAACGGAAACACTATAGTTTGCAGTGTGCAATCTGGGATGGATCTGGAATACCTGCACCTACTGATTGTCTGTTTCACCCTTTGTGTCATTTAAGGCAACACCGATGGTGACACTGATTCTGGTTCCATGATGTTAAAAGTCAGTTCAGGGTTGAAGGTTGAAGAGAAGCACCTAACACACTCACGTCATATTCATGTGACAAAAGCTAATATACAATAGTCTAGCACAATGCCGTCCCTAATACAGTGTAGACCTGAGGGGGAAGTGAGCTGACGTGCATGAAAAAGAAATTCAGTTCATTTTAGGTTGTTGGAAATGGAAACGCTTTTAAGTAAGCATTGTGAGATCAGAATCTATCTCTGAACACACTGGGTAGTTTTTTCTTTTTTTCTTTTCCAACTTCATGGATTTTGTACAATTTTGTGAGGTAAAATCCAGATGAAATACATTGATATGGGTGCCCCGCTATCCAACCACCTTTTATTCTTTTAGTTCCCTTACAAAGTGAAATGCAGGCTTCTCTCTAACCTTTGAGAGAAAGGGCTTCGGCTAAAGTAGAGAATGAAGAGAAAGAAAGTATCGTTTTTTTCTTCCTTCTCTACAGTCTCTACTTTCTTCGTCTATTTCTTCACATGATGGGCTCATGATTCAAAACAAGGAATCCAACCTGTCAGGCTTAACAACGACCAGTCAACGACCGGATATATTTACCTTCCTATCCGCTTATAACAGCTATGCGTGGTTGGAATAGTTCAGAGTAACATAACATTTTTAGTTTTTGCAGCAATGTGACAAGACTTGAGTGGTCACTAGTAGATAACCATGGCTATGTCTATGAAAGATACAAGATAAGTTCTATGGATCTCTTTAGAATTTCCCAAAATAAACGAATCAGACAGCATAGATTTTGCAAGTTCTCTTAGATCATTGTCTTTGGGTGGAGCACATTCTTGTGAAAATAATCCACAGGCTGCTTAAGTCACTAAACTTTGCAAACATTGCTTAAAATATTTGAAAATTCAGATTTTATGATTTGTAATTGTGCATCACAGATCACAGAAAAATCTTTCATGTCATGTGAAAAAACAAAACGTGGTCAAAAATACTCCTTTGCCAACTTTCTTTCATATTGTCATGGTTATTTAGCTTTACAGCAACATATGTTAAATTCCAGGATGATGTTCTTTAAACAAAAATCCCCTGCATTGAACAAGCTATCCTCCTAACTTAGGTTTTTCATTCAAAAAAAGCCCCCCCTTTTGAGTGAAATATGACGTATTAGAGTAAAACATGATATACAAGATAGATATCCTTGAATCAGTTCACATTCATCCAATTTTGTATAAATTGGATTAACGTGGAAAAGGTTATGTCAGAAAAAGAGTGTTTCTCGTAGAAAAGCTCCCCATGGTAAGTAAAACATGAGCTATTAGAGTAAAGTATGATATATGAAAGATAGTTCCCTTCAGGTCAATTCATATGCACCAAATTTGGATTACATCGTAGCCGTTATGAAATTATGGCCCCCTAACTTTGAAGATAAAGCTCGCCCTAGTGTCAGAAATATAAATCCTACCTTTCCCAAAATTAATACAGTTCTTCTTCGCAGTAAAGTCCATGTAGATATTACATTTTACAATGATCCATGAATCACTTTTTGAGTTTGCATTGATCAGAAGATCTGCGGCAAATGCAGAGACAGATGTGACAGACAAGCAAGGAGGATTCCATAATATCTCCAACGTTTTGGGTATATCATTTTATATGCATTCAACATTTAGGAATAATAATCTACCACCTATGATTGTAAGAATCATAATATAAATTTAAGATTCAAAATTTACATTGCATAATTTGTTTTTGAACAAAATTATGCAGGTACGATCAATGGAAACCCAAATCATTAAACCATTAAGTGCTATATTCTAAATTACACCAAAAATCAAAGTGAAAAACTGAAATCACAGACTGATTCAACTCCAGTGAATTACACCAAAACAACTCATAATGTGATCCAGGAGTGTGTTTGACCCCCTCATGCCAAAGGGACCTTCTGAAAACACCTGGACATGCTCCTGATGAGATGAAGGATGGTTGATCCTTCATTGATCAATAAACCTGTGGTTTAGCTATTTCCAAACTCAGGCCAAAAATTGGTTGAGTTACTGTTTGACTGTGGCAATATTTGACAACCTTGACTCAACTACTATCAGTCTTTGTCCAAAATTTCTGATGAAGGGAATTATCCAAAACCCAGCAGAATACAGTGTACATGCAGGCAGACGGCCAGGTCTCGACAACAATTCTAGTGGGTCGTAGTGATGACTTTCGTAAGATTCAAATTTCTATTTAAGATAACCCTGTCTAGCTGCCTTTGTGCATTCCTCATTCAATGGGATATAATAGCACATTTCATGTATCACAATTTCAATATTAACTATAACATAACCATAAAAAAGGATTGTTGTATTCTGCTAACAGGCTCTTCATTAGAGCTTAGTTCAGGAAGTTCAGAAGCCAGACATCCTGTCAGATCTGAATGTATAATCATACCTTTCATTCACCATATCAACAACACAAAGACAAAAACTTAAGACTCAGAAACACACCCAGTTTGTTTGTTTTGGCATCCATTTATATTGGTGGGTGTGCACATGGGAGTATTGCTAGACTGGATTTATAATCTGAGCTTCGCAGTCCAAGCATCCAAGAGGTATAAACTTTTACAATAAGGTAAAAAAAAGTTTATACCCATCAAACACTATCAATTGACAGTGTTTCTTCGTAATCACGCAGACGAAACACTATCAAGTGTTTGACGGTTGAAGGGTGATCTGATTACGTTAGGAAGAATCGCTTCTTGGCATGCTTGATCAGTCTTCAAGATATGTTTTTTTAAAGGGACCGTGACTTCTGACATTTTCTTTCTGGACATGAACACTTTCTCACACACACTATCTCACTTTGAGTGTGTAAGAGAGCCAAACATGGAAACTCCCACACTGATCAGATGAATCACTGTCTATCATATGAGATCATTAAAATTGTCTATACAAATAAATATGCATTAACAGAAACAAAAGTCTGTTTGCATGATTCAGCATTTAACAACATCTGCTTTTTCTTGAGGTCACACACAGCGGATGTACAGTGATTCTCTGGTTTGGTGCCTGCATACTTGCGTGATTGTGTGTTTGTGTGTGTGTATGTTGGGGGTTGCTTTAACTTTTGATATTTCTATGATGACAAGGGATCAAATATAAATACACATGTATAACTTAAATACTACGGGCAAAATGCTTCCTTTACATTGATAAAACCATGATATTTTTTAATTTCTCTGTTTAAGAAATTGGAGCCATGTGACTCCACACTTGGTGGTGATGGCTTGTTATTCTACCTTAAAACTAACACAAAAAGTGAAAATACTCCACCTCTTTAGAAGAAGCGTTGAAATGACCATGGGGTTCTTAATTTCTATTATAGTTATAAGGTCAAACAGCCAGTTTTGTCAGTTAGAGTTTCTGGAACTTTCTGCAACACAACCAACTGCGCTTTCTTTTTGTAACTTTTGGACTTAGTACCCACTTAGTTTTGTTGAAACAAATGTAGGGAAGATCTTCATATCAGCACAATATTTCTTTGTATTTTGAATGTTCTATATCACTCCAGTTTTCATTCTTCTTGTCTGTGAAGCCAGTCTTCATGTTGCATATCAACTGCACATGTTGGAATGTAAGTGGGCCGTGGTCAGCCACCATAATACATGGACAACGTTTTCAAGCAGGTCCGACCTGCCTGAGGCAAACACATTCTTGGGCAGGACACCACCCATAGAGTAAGTCAGTTACTCAGATTGAATGAAGCTCACTGTTAAAGTAAAGCACTTGCCTTAGTCGACACATCCATTACTTTCAGTAGAGATAAGGAGAATTTAATGTCATATGCACCTCTCAAACACTGAAACCTATAGAATCTGCCTATGTACTGAGTCATAAAGGGTGTGGCAACTCAGTAGTTTCTCAAGCAAAACAGTCACATTTGTTGACGGAGGGCGGAAATCTGTATAGTTCTTAAATATTCATTAGATGTCTAAAGAGTTGTGGGCCTGGTAGGATGATTTGGGGCATCTATGTCAGAGACACATTGTAGATTTTTTTTGTGAGTATGTCCACAAAGCTTGACTGAATCATGTGTTGTGGGAATATTATCTAAGTGCATGGGTTTCAATTTTTGTATTCATGCTAATGATTGTAGTGTACAATCGTAATCATCTGTTTCCTGTACACATGACAACTTTCTCTCACCATGATTCACTATGTGAGATGTATAACAACCTCATGTTCTTATTGCTGCAATGCCTAGCAACTACTATTGTCCCACTTGACCGGCAGAAGAAAAACTTTGCTGCCGGCAAAGCTGTCAGAGATGAAGTTGGCACACTGTTGTTTAAAAATAAATTATTAAATGATTTTATTGTGAAGTGAAAAACATTAGATCATAGGGTCATAGAAGAAAAAATACTGACACTGTGATGACATCGTGAAAAGAGAAAGAATCTGTGTAGATCTTGCTAACCACTTTCACAATGTTTGGCACACCTTAGAACAATTTCTCCTACCAGCTTTTCGTACAATATTATTCCCTTGTCAGAAACCAATGACATTACATACACATGATTGATTAGTCAGTTTTCATAGACTAAAATGATGATCGTACAATCATATGTTCATGTCAGTAAGCCTTATACATTATGTATGCTTCATCAAAGATCAGTTGTTTTTAGAGAATCATTTTAAAGCTTCTTTTTTTTAAATCTTTAAAGAAATACAGAGGTTGGTGGTTGAAACAGCCAAGTCACAACTATTACCGACAAAATCTTTGGGTTGAACAGAGAATTGATGAGGTAGGCATAAACAAGGATTATACTTTAGTGAAGGTATGAAAGACAAGACTAAAGCCTGTATCTCCTTGGTCAAAAATCAAAATGAACATTTTGTCATGAAAGACAGCTGTTATAACCATTAATTAGACATTTTCAAATAATCAGTCACTTTGTTTCCATACTTGAAGTGTTCAGCCAGTCAAAGGTTTATTCAGAACCAGGAGACACACGGGTGTATTTCTTGCAGAGAAAGTTATGTGTGAAATGAAAAGAACAAGCGGTTAAGTTTCCCCAACACTTCAATCTTCTCACGATGTGTGCTGAAAGATAATGAAATTAATCACAACCTGAACACTCCTGTAGAGACTTTTATGTTGTGTCCAGCCTATGTTACCCAGTAACCTTGATTTACCAGACAATAACATATTAGTCATGAGTGATACGAGAATAAAGTTAAGAAATGTGTTCATGACAGCAGATTATTTGGAATGGTTAGCCTGTCAGACAGATAACTGTGTTGAGACTCTTCAGAGATAATAGGATTGAGGAGCATCTGGCCTGAGCAGCTGCAAGATCGATTCCCCCCACCATGTCCACACACTACGTAGTTGACTGATGACTCGGCTGAGGTTACAGAAAGTTGGAGACTGCATTTAACAGCAGCATGAATGAACTAGAGCTGCGACAGCATAAGAGAAAAACAAACACAAGAGGAGCATAGCTTACAGGGTGGGTGTGTCTCTTTACTACTGGATAGCTGACATGAGCAACTGACGTTTCATTGATAGCCCCAAACAATAAAAGCAGGAAATATTGGCAGGCCAATAGTTAGATTTGAGATCGACATGCATAAACTATAGCATGTGTCCACAATGAATTTCCCTTCCTTGCTGAATTTTCCCAGAGCTTCAATTGTTAAGTGTTCTCTGTTGACATAAAATTAAACGGAAAACAATGAGAGACATTTGACACTGCAAACACATGCAAAAATCGTCGACAATCATATTTAAAAGATAACCAAAAAGAGACAACTGCGAAGCAAAAAAAGAGCATGTGTATCTCTATGGTAGCAGGTGAAGAATTAGGAAGAAAAGAAAAACTAGAGCCACAAACTGAGTTATGCAACATTTTTCATTTATTTCCTCCCTCCATTATGGGCTGAAAGACAGACTGAAAAGCATTGTCACATTTTGCAAGCATGAAGATCATTAGTTAGATATGCAGCCACAAAATATATCTAATAGCTACGTTTTCAATAAAATAATGCAGAAAGATGTGAAGTGAACAGATTTTACTCCCCTTTGTTGTGACCCCAATGGAGTCCGTTTCATTTTGATATGTATTGTCATGTATATAATTTGAGTAATTTAAGAACTTCCTTTGTTGTTTTTTTATTTTCATTCTCATGGATTATGTCACTTGTGTGAAAATGTAATACAATGCCAGTAAAATGTGTTAGAAATGTTGCTCTGTTGAAACCAAACTGATTAGCTGACAGGTTGATCCAGGTGTGGTGTGCCGCAGAGTTATGCAATAACTTTCTTTTCACTGTCTTTCGATTCCTGCTGTCAAAAGACGCCCTGCGGGGACTGAACCATCGATCCATTTCTGTGCATAGTGTCAGACATTAATACCTTGAAACTAACCACTTTCTCCAAGGAGTCATAAAATTCAAACACAAAATAATTTGAATGGCTGAGGGGGTTGCAACGACAAAGGTGTGATTAAGACACTCTGAAAGTTTGACTTTGCAAACTTCACGAGCTCAAATAGGTTTCACTTACTTACTTAATTCACTGATCAACATTATTCGAGCCCCCTCCATCTGTCATCATCTGCTTTCAGAGCATTGTATCATCTAATCTACAGCAGTCATAATCACTGATTAGAGTTCAAAGGTCACGACGCACATGACTGTGTCATTATCCACCCATACTCCTTAGATGGAATTCATGTTTGCTGGTGTTTTGTCTGCTGCCTTTTGTATTAATTTGATGGAATACAAATAACATGGAGCGCAGTGACCTGTCCTAATACAATGCAATTCAAGCTTTAAGAAAAATGCCCAGCTTTTGCTCTGCCTCTACTGCTTCTGTTTCTGCATGAAAGTCCACGACCACACCTCTTGCTACTACTGGCAGAAATCAGCTCAACAGTTATGCATGATCCATATGTAGGACCTATCTTTCGAGATGTCATTATATTATACTACTATACTACCTAATTGGTTTCTTTAGGTTTCTCTGACTACTGACTACCTGAATAGTGTGAAATTGAGAATATATACCCGAATAAAGCTCACTGATACGCAACGGTACAAGTGACAATGCAAGATCTGCTTAAAACCCCCGTTTAGAGATACCTCTTCCAGTTTCTTTCAATTCTCTCTCAAACCATCTCACCTTTCTGTCAAGACTATGGACATAGCTGTCTTTAAAGGAGTGTCCGTTGACATGTGCAGAAAAGACCTGGTAAGTCCTGTTTTGAAAAGCTGGCTCTCCTGTGTTGCACCACGCATTTGTGGCTGTTCGGTCAGCTCTCTTTACTAATGAATGCATGACAAGGAATGTCCTCTTAGATCTCATACAATAATTTGCTTGGCTGTTTTTTTTTTTTTTTTTACAAATGAACTTAAATGTCTTAAAGTTTTGCTGATTTTTGCATGGTTTGGTTTTGACAATAAGCCACACCTTAACCAAGCATTCAGAAAGATAAAGGTTCCTTTTTACTACAGATTTAATTTACAATCTGTCAGCAGTCTCCGCCCAGAGCCTACAGAGGAATTCAGACCTGTTACCTAAGCTGAGGAAACAGATGTTTTATTTTTTCTGGTCTAAAACACTTGTACGTGTTGCACCCTTGATATCAAGCCATGTGTAGACAAATCCTGGATGAGTCAATATAACGCGATGATTAATTGTATTGTCACCTGACTCATTTTGTATCATCCAGCTATTAAATCTGACAGTTTATGTGATTCAATCATCGAATTATAAAGTTAAATCATACTAATAATTTGTGTGAAACATTGGCATTAGCAGTTTTTATTGGCATTTGGCTGAGATGCAATCCCTACCTGACAGTAGATTACACAATGAATGCTCTGAAATTGTGTACAGTATAGGCCGTACTAACATTTGTGTCAAATATTTAAACACATCTTGGTGGGACAAATGTTTGCCTTCAATAAGTAAATAGACACATTGTTGACTCAGGTTCTCTCTACACACCTATCTAGTCTTTTTTTCTTATTACACAGTTTGTTTAATGATGGTTGGCTGCACTGACAATTTGCATCAAAAACAGACAGTGCTTTTTTCAAAAAAAGTAAAGTAGATTGGGCTTGCATGCGCCACTATCACATTCACGAGTTTACTGTAAAATAAAAGGGAGTCTTGTAGCCTAAGATAGGCTGACTTTGGTAGAGACATATAGAAAGGAAAACAACTGCCTGTCACAACCACAAATCTCATTCACATTTGCATTTGAATTTAAACCAGAACTATAGTGACAACAACAGTGCTAACCATATAACGCGTTTTTCTTAGAATCTGTCAGATTTTCTTTTCTCGTTGAGGTGCGAATGTATTTACACTGGATTCTAACATACGGTGGTAGACAGGGACATATTGTGTTGATTATATAACGTAAAGGTGAAACCTGTACTTGTAAACGCCCAGCTTTCAGGTTGAGGTGCTGAATGGGTGGGGGCCGACCATCAATCAGACTTAGCTCAATAATTTCCCCATGTTAGTCTTGTCACTGAGGCCTCACCCCATTCCTCTTCCACTTATTAAACTGAAAAATCTATTGTAGTTTGTTTAAGTTTTTACTTTAGCAGAACATGCACCGAGGAGTTTGCTGCATGATTCTTCATCAGTGTGTCATTGTTGCATAGTGTAGCACCATGTTCCCTGTAGGTACAGAGTGGAAAGCTTGTACTAAGTGAATAAATTTGGCATTAACTTTCATGAAATAATGCAATTATTAATTTCATTTAATGAAATGAGAGTAGCAGCTGGTTTGAATTTAGTAAAAACCGGACGTAGTACAAGTACCAGAACAAGCAGTAGAGAAACAACTCTGTTTGTGCAGTAGAAGCAGTCGGGGCAGATTCCTCTGCAGGGCAAACAGTCAAGGCATTCCAGAAAGTGACTCGATGTTCAAGTTTTAGTTTGTAAAATATGTGATTAAAAGAAAAAAGTAGAATCTGTGCATCATTAGATTAACTATATTTTAACAGAGAAAGGTTGATTTTTCCACAAAGCCCACCACTCATGATAAAAATGCATTTTGGTTTTGTGTGAATTACATTAATTCAAAACCAAAAGTATGACGTAAAGGTATTAAGCATTCATCAGGGACCAGAAAAATATCATGGAGAACAAGAACATTTTATAGTGCCACTAAACAATAACAATATTACAACTACATGAAATGCTTTGGTCTAGAAAGGGTGTGGACACACAACAGGTAGCGTTTTGGCCCAAAATACTCTTGTAGTCTGGATTTAAAGAGCAAAATATTAAATAAAAACTAAACTGCTACAGTAGAGATGGTTACAATGAATGAAGTGTTAATAAAAAAAGAAGTTACGGCTAGATTCGCATTTGACTTGGGTTTTTATTAGTCTGTGATTTATATCTTCTAAAGGTTACTCAACAAGTTTTAGTTGTCTATTACATTTTTGTATGAAAAATGGGGTGCAATGTGGCTGGGTTGGTAAGAATATTGTAGTGTTGTATGATGTGACATGGTGTGGTGTGGTAGGGTCTTGTGTAGTGTAGTGTTGTATGGTGCGATGTGGTATGGTATGGTATGATGTGGCATAGTGTGGTGTGGTGTGGTATGGTATGGTAGGTATGGTGTTGTATGGTGTGTTACTATGTGGTGTGGTATGGTGTTGTATTGTAAGGTGGTTATTGTGTGGTATGGTGTGTTATGGTATGCTGTGGCATGGTGTGGTATGATGTTGTATGTTATGGTGTGGTTTGGCATGGTATGGTGGGTTTGGTATGGTGTGGTGCGGTATGGTGTGGGTTGGATTGGGGTGATATGATATGGTGTGGTGTGGTATGGTGTTGTGTAGTGTTGTATGGTGCGATGTGGTATGGTATGATGGGGTATAGTGTGGTGTGGTATGGTATGGTATGGTATGGTAGGTATGGTGACGTATGGCGTGTTACCGTATGGTTTTGGTATTGTGTGGTGTGGTGTGGTATGGTATGGTATGGTGTGGCATCGGATGGTGTGGTATAGTACGGTAGGACATGGTATGGTATGGTGTAGTTTGGTTTGGTGTGGTACGGTTTGGTGTGGTTTGGTATGGTATTGTGGGTATGATGTTGTGTGGTGTGGTGTATTACGGTGAGTATGGTTTGTATGGTATGGTATGTTGGGGAATGGTGTCGAATGTAGTGTTATGGTATGGTGGGGAATGGTGTTGTGTGGAATGGTCAAATGCAAAGATTTCTTCTTCTTCTTATGGTGTGGTATGTTATGGTGTTTTAGATATGTTATGGTGTGGTATAATATGGTATGGTATGCTATGCTATGCTATGCTATGCTATGGTGTGGTATGGTATGGTATGGTTTTGTGTGTTGAGGATGGGTCAAATGTAGAAAATAATTTCACTATGTTGTACTGTGTATTAACGTATGTGATCAATAAAGGATTTCTTAATATTATTATTACGGTATGGTTTGGTATTGTATGGTATGGTGTGATATGGTATGGAAGGGTGTGATATGGGGAGGTATCTTATTTTGTGGTATGTAGTATAATGTGGTGTGGTATGGTTTGGAGTGGTGTGGTATTGTGTGGTGTGATATCGTATTGTAGAAAAGGCCCCAATGTTAATCTTTTTGATTACGTATATATGTATAGGTGTGTTTTTCGATATATAAATAAGCTGTTTATTAGCAGTTCTTCCAGTCCTTGGTCCTCGGTTGTGCCATCCCATGTGTGCACTGGGTTAGGTAGTGAGCTATCAGACTGTAAGATGTTGTCAGCAGCCCACTACATTTAAGCTCTTTTATCAGGTTTAACACGTTTGTTGCAATTGGTTTATATTAACTGAAATACTACTGTTGTTTTATTTGTACTTGTTACGTCATTAGTGTCGCTGTTATTTGTGCTTTGGGGTTTGGCAAGTCAATGGAACGGTAAACCGGAGGTTTGTTTCACAGTATTTCAGAATAAAATGGTATGAATAAATGGATTGTACTTATATAGCGCTTTTTTAGTCAAAGCGGTTTAACAACACAAATCAGCATTCACCCATTCACACAATCATTCATACAGTGATGATAGAGGCTGCCGTGCAAGGCGCCACTTGCTTATCAGGACAATTCACGCCATCATTCATTCACCAATGGAACAGCCATTGGGAGAAACCTGGGGTTCTGTATCTTCTCAAGGACATCTCAATCTATCTCAAGGACACTTCAACGTATGGACCGCATTGGCCAGGGATGTACAACTGACCTTCAGATAAGTGGACAACCGCTCTACTAACTGAGCCACCGTCTCAGTAAGCATTCCGTATAGCCAACCGGAAGTGACGATGTTGACTTTAGCGCTAACTTAACAGCGATACATGTTCCGTGTTGATATTAAGTTTGCTTTCTGATTATATTATTTTGAGGATGTTGAACTTTATGTTATAATAATAGAGTTGTATGTTAGTTGTCATTAATAATAATAAGTCATAATGTTAGCCAGTTGTAACTACAGAATTAAATTGTCTGCATCTATCCAGGCCACATCATACTGGAATAGCAGTCTTCTGTCCAACATACCGGGGTGAATTCAGTATTCAAACTATTTTTTACTGGGTTTACATCAAAGATGGAACCATTTCCAGAGTATGAGGTTCTCGGCACATGCCCTAAAAGACACATGGGATGGATCCTAGAGGTTACGCCAGTCAACGCTTCAGAGAGGAAGTCGACACTACTTACAGGAGAGCCAGGCCAGGATGACATCCCTCACCGCTCCTTATGACTCTCTACCACCAAGTTTCTTCCAGATGTGGGATGCTATTCTTCCTGAGCCAAGTCTAAGTTATGGAGCTGCAAGCCAGTAGTTCCCAAGGGAGAATGAGCTAGCCCCCCCTGCTGTTACCGAAGAAAGAGTAGAGGGAACAGCTACAGAGCTACTCTTTACCTCTACCACCAGTGCTACAAACCAGAGACCGGTATGAGGATGACATAGTTGAGTTAGAGGATTTTCGTGATAAGAGGCCTCTCTTTCAGCAGACACAGTGGTTTATGTCACCAGATCTTGTTGAAATCAAAACATTGAGAGCAGGCATGAGACAGTTGGTGGATGCGGTCAGCAATCTGCAGAGCCACCTGTAAATCAAACCCACAACCCAAACCCAATGATCAAACAGCCACATCCACTAATCTCAGGTGAGCCTGAGGGTGATTAGCAGGATGATTGACCTTCAACAACCCAATGTCCAGACCTAACAACAACTTTTGTCAATTTGAGAGCAAAAGAGGCTCCCAGGATCCAAGATGCGGCAGTCCCAGCCCCAACTGAGCCCACTATTGTCCAGCCACCTGCTCATCATTAAGCACCTGAAGCTTCTCCTGCTACAAAGCCGTTGAATAACATGTGGTTGTAATATTCATTTGATTTCATTAAAACAGACTTTATATTTAGGTTTTTCGGATTCATTTTGTTTTAATAAGATGGTTTTAGTTTTGCATGGTGTTTGCTGGTTAAAAAGATAATAAATACTGGTCAAACATAAGTTGGAGCATGACTTATCTTTGCCAGAACAATAACTTTGGGAGTGGTTATAATAACAATAAAGACAATTGAAATGCTTTAAAAGATGATGCCTTACAATCAATCAATCAATCAATCAATCTTAATTTATATAGCACCAATTCACAACAACAGTTGACTCAAGGTGCTTTCAAAAAAAAACAGGTCTAGACCAAACAGTTACAGTTACAGTCTTATTGTGAATTTGAATCTGATTTTTTTTGTTTTATTTGTACTGATCATCATAAAATGCGATTTTATAAATATTGAGTAAAATATTACTGGAAAGGGTTCTGTGTTTTTCAACAGTTTTTATCACATATTTCAAGTTTCACCATTACACAAACTGAGTTGTAACAGACATACTTGTAGATTCTCGTGGTATTGTACCTCACTTCAGTGTTGAACGTATTTATTTTCAGGATGATTTTTTTTTCTGTTGGCTGCATATTCAATTTAAACAATAAAGTGACCCTGGAAGTTCAACACAATGAAACTAAAATAAATACATGCAAATATAAAACAAAGTGAGAAAACAACCAACAACTAAACACAGAAACTAGCACTGGAAACAGAAAAAAACAAGCAATTACATCTATGCTTTTCATCCCCGACAGGTAGGGATGTATCCCAAAAAGTCCCCAATCCCCTGAGTTGAACAAGGAATCCCCTTGATTGATCCCCTCAAATTAAATGTAAAATTATTCCCACATTATTTTTAGTTTAAAAAAAAAGAGCTCCCCGAGGCAAGCGAAATATGAACTATTAAATTAAATTATGATGTAAACAAGAAAGACATCCTCTTTCCTGTTTCCTGTCCAGAGCCTTTATTTTGGATTTTTGTGATTTTGAGGAGTTCTTCAGATCATTGTCCTCCTGAAAGTTCCAACCAATGCCGCTTTAATTATCCTTTCTGATGTTGTCTGATGGAGTCCATGGAACCATGTATTTTAACGATGATGTCCGGGGCCTTTGGAAGAAAAAAAGCCCCACAACAGAGATCCTCCGTACTTTATGGTGGGTATGAGGTGCTGTCTCTGTGGCTTTTTTTCTTGATATCTTTCATGTTTGTTGCCAGAAAGATCTATTTCATGTGACCTCTGACCTTGTTCCATTGACAGTACCAGTGGTGTTTAGCAAACTTTTGAGGCAAATTGGCCTATGTGTGGATGACAGGTAAGGGTTTTTTCTTTCTTGTTACCCTCAATAAACAGCTTGATTTGGTATAAGTGCAAATGTCTGATGGTGGCTAGGGAGACTTTCTAACACCAAAATTCAACTGACCTTTGCAATTCTCTAGTTGTGATCCTTGGAGTATCTTTTGCCATTCAAAATCTACAAAAAATACCTTTAAACTGACTTTGCAGATATGTCTTGTTCCAGGCTCTCTTCTAGTTGAAACGGACAGTTTAACGTGTATCCATAGCCAGATATATGTAGCTCTACAACTTCCTTTGAACATTGCTGCCGTGTTCTCTGGTCTTTCCCACTGTGAAGAAAGTCAAAGAGAATTAAAACAAGAAGCCATTGTTCACCACTACAGAGTAGGACTAAATTTGTTTATTTGCCTTTTAATTGCAGGATTTCCTAGTGGTGCCAATATTTGTGGTTCACTCCTTACAGAGAAAAATCTTAGTTTTATGTTAAGAATGGAGTTTTTTTCTTATTTGTTACATGAATAAAAGGTTAGATTTTTGTGAATATTTGAGTGAAAGACCATGGGTATGGACAATAAAGACATTTTTTGCTTCTCATTTTATTCATTTTTTTAATGTTGCCAATAATTCTGGAGGACGATGTACCTACCATTTAACTATTGTTGCCCGCTCTATCAATCAATTAATCAAGCAATCAGACTATTTAAATGAAACAAACAAATGTAACATTATTTCCATTAAGTGAATTAAAGTGCTTTGCAACCTATTTTCATTGAGCTCTGTGACACTTTGTGTGTCTCTGTTTTGCTAGTGAAATGTGTTCAAATGTTACAATTCATGGACATTTTACTGAAAATCTTAACATAAACTAACATTTAGTTGAGTTTTATCTATTTACTTGTTTTTTTCCAAGCTGTAGTACATTAGCCTCTGTGAACCAAAACACACTAGAAATAATACGTTATTGCTTCTGACATTTTTATGCATTGACCTGTTCAAGCTTGCAAACCTGAAACCATCTATGAGAGTTCTGTCAAATGTGATAAATAACGGGTTGGTTACCGAAATTACTGCAGTTTTCTATCCATGATTTTTTGAGAGGTCTCATCGCCAGAGACAACACCCATTCATGTTCAAACTTGTTCAATCGTGAGCTGTGTCAGCCTAAGTAAACTGACTAAATACCACAAGCTTTAGATACCTGTCGTTACATCAGTACACTGAGATCCTGTTTGATTATACAAGCTAACGCTTAATTTCAAATGTCTAGAATTCCTCACTAATCATGTCATCAACATGCAATGACAGTTCTATTTCATTGCAGTTACAATTGAACTACATTGAGTAAATGATGGTATTATGTTTCTTTTCTTTTAATTTTTTTTACTTCTTTCTTAATGTTTTCAGTGACATTTCTGCTATGTTTCCGGCACAGATCTTTTGTGATTTCGTTAAAATCCAAGCCTATAACTCAAACCAAACATGATTTTGTTGTTTGCAATTTATGGTGGTTGTAAAAAGAAGTAAAAATATATTAATTTGAGTTAAATATATTTTTTCAATAAAATGTAATGTTTTACATTACTGATTTTTTGCAACTAATACTAAAATTAAATCTTACATTCTTAACAGTACCCCTAGAGTACCCTTGGAAAGTGTATACGTCCACTGAAAAACATTCTAGAGCAATATCTGAAATGTCATTGTATCAAAGGCATTTGTATCTTTATAGATAACGTCTATTTTGTAAATGTCCTATTTTTTCCATTTTCTGTGACTTTTTTTTCTATTCAGAATCGCAGGGGTGCTGCGCCCCTCCCAGCTGAGTAAGAGGCAGGCTACATGTTAGACAGGTTGTCAATTCATCAAAGGGTAGCCACAGACAGACAGACAGCCATAGACAAAACGGGCAAGCCGAAACTGGGATAGAACCACACAAACACCGGGGGAATGGGCTAACTCCTCACAGAGTGGCCCCATGGGCAAAGGTAATTTGAACCAAGAACCTACTTAGAGTAAGGCAACTGTGCTGCCAACCGCAGCACTGTGCTGCCTTGTTTTGTAAATTTTAAAATAAATAATAAATGACTATTAATCTGGAATACAACTATATAACACATATAAAGAACCCTATTATCTAACAAAACACAACAAAACACTTTCCAAAACATAGAAGGATTTATTGGAGAGCAAACAAGACCGCAGGCATCAGTAGCACATCTAGCAACGGAGAAGTCACAAAGACATTATGTGGCTGTTTTTCTAAAATGTTTGGATCCAGTAAGTTTACCATAAATATATCTGAAAGGATTTGATTATTCTTAGCTGTAGTACACTGTTATAACTAGTTGACAAGCTTAGTGCTTCAATTTAGTCAATGACAAGATGGGGCAGCAGACATATAGATACAACAGTGCTACCTGTGGGCCAAATTATTATAATGCACTGATCTTTGAACTACAGGCAGTAGTTCAAAGATCAGGCAGTGAATCAAATAAAGTGTGGCAGCCAAGAACTTCTGGCATCACTTTCAAATGCTTCCAGGAACTTGAGAAAAGCCTATTCATTAAAACCACTTAATTTGAGTAAATTTGAGTTTACACTCTTTACTGTAGTAACACCAATATTATTAGGTGAGGAAGAATTCATCCTTAAAGACATTGAGCGAGAAGAATCTGTTGATTATGCAACCTGCAAAAGCCCTATGATAGTAGAATAGGGGGAAAGCATCACTCCTCGGCCAAAGCTTCAACCTCTGTCTGCTCCTGCTGTTTCTTCTCCTCAGTGACTGGCTCCATGATTGCTGACTGCTCTCCCTCCTTCTGCCCCTTCTCGTCCTTCTCGTCCTTCTCGTCCTTCTCATCCTTCTCGTCCTTCTCCTCCTTCTCCTCCTTCTCCTCCTTCTCCTCCTTCTCCTCCTTCTCCTCCTTCTCGTCCTTCTCCTCCTTCTCCTCCTTCTTCTCCTTCTCCTCCTTCTCCTCTTTCTTGTCCTCCGTCTTGATCATCGCAGCTTCGGTCTTGGTGACAGTGGTGCTCTTCAATGTTGCTGCCTCCAGGGTACCAAAAGAGCCGTGGCTGGCCTTGATGCCATCGAAAGAGGCACAGATGTAGGATGGTGTGTGAGAGGTCTCCAGGCCATAGGCTTTGTAGTTCACAGCTGCACGATGACAAGCAAGAGGCATCATTGATAAAGGTGTAATTTATTGAGATATATATGTTTATATTTTATCATTGAGTATCTGCAAAACTTTGGTTTTTTTATTCTTCTTAAAGATTTAAGACCTTAAACAAGTACATTAGAAATGCCTGCTAAGGTGTAATATACTGTATGTCTATCCATTTCAATGACAGGCCAACTGTGGAGAATGTACTCCTTCTACATCTCCAACTATCACATTTGTCTAAAGGTGCATCAGTGCGGCAGCAGTCACCTCAGACTACACACATAAATGGCCTTTGAAGGTTATGAACTTCAATCATTAGCTTTTGCACTCAAATCGTACAATTCTTATAAGGATGACAGTTGTTATTTACAGTATTTTAGACCATGGGAGAATATCATCAGATTGTAGTGCAGCAGGTCAGGAGAGCCTTACAAATGTGACCCAGTTAACACTCAATGATCAGGTAAGTGACTACAGTCTTTGAAACAGCAGCAAATCAATCCAAGATGTCTGGCCAGAGAGGATGCTGATGTACATCACCTAACGTAAATAAGATTTTGTTTTTCTTTTGTAATGTCTTTATTGACATCATAATGCCATAATGCAATTTTTTTCACAATTGCATGATTTTGCAGAGTGTTGACAACATAGTAACTTTTGTTATTTTGTGTTTTGCGAACTACACATGTGATAATTACATCCTTATCCTTAATGTTAACACAATAACTCAAAAACAATGTCATAGATCATTTTCAAATGACACAACCACATATACCATAGTGCAAGGAAGAACTCAAGGATTGATTTTGGGAAAGTCCAGTTGCATATTTTTGACAATGGAGGGAGTTTTATCTCCAAAAGTTTGGGGGCCATAATTTCTCAACCGTAGATCCAATTTAGTCCATATCTGGTGCAAATGAATGGACTTGAGGAGATCTATCATGTGTACCGTCATATTTTACTCTAATAGCTCATATTTTACTCACAATGGGTAGCTTTTTGTGCAAAACAGAGTTTCTCATCCATAACTTCCAAACCATAAGTCCAATTGTGTTTAAATTTAGATTATATGAATTGACACAAGGCAATATTTCGTTTCGTTATCGAGCTCACAAAATAAAGCCAACTGTCTTTATTTTCTTTAAGTTTCTATGGGAGGTTAGGCCTAGTTACAATGTATGTCTTTTATAATTGATAAATAGCATATCAGAAGTTCATGATTTAACATGGAAATAATCAGCAGTAAAACACTATATTTTACTTACATGTCTGCTTGGATACTGTGGTCTTGATTCCATTTGCTAGCCTGTAGAGAAAAACGGAATGACAAAGAAGGAAGATGGAGTATCCTGAGATATTCTTAGGAAAAATGTATTCCAAAAGCTGGTGATAAAATGACCACATTAAAGTCTTACCTGTCTTCCTCTCCTTCCAGCAGTTTTCTGTAGGTGGCGATCTCAATGTCCAGAGCCAGTTTCACATTCATCAGTTCTTGGTACTGACGGACTTGTAGAGCCATATCCTGTTTGGCCCTCTGGAGAGCTTCTTCCAGGTCTCTGATCCGGAGTTTCGCATCCTTCACTGCCAGCTCACCACGCTCCTCTGCCTCGGTGATTTGGGTTTCTAAATTGTTTCGCTAAGGGTTGAGGAAGAAAGGCAGAATTAGAATTGAATAACCATTAATTTTCTTCAGATATTAACTGCCAAATATTGAAGAAATAGAAGTCATTGCATCGAATGAGTAAAAGTTAATCCAGATTAAAGTCCAGGTATCTGAGATCTAAAAATGTGAAAATATAAAATTGAAATCTGTAACACTGACCTGTGACTTAACCATTTCAATTTCAGACTGGAGTCTCATTATTCTGCGATTCAGGTCAGCGATCTCACCCTTGGTCGACTTAAGGTCATCACAGTACCTGCCAGCAGACTGCTGCATCTCAGCATACTGGAAGAGACAGGGACAAGTCAGACCAACACATCAAAATATGAATACTGTGTGAAAAATATGGGATTGGGATCAAGGTTGAAGCAGGGTGAATTAAAGTAAGATGAGGTGAGATATGACAACACTGCCTGACGGGGGAGGTTAAGTGAGGAAGATATACACCCTCTGGCTCATTCACCTATTATAAAATAAAAATCCTGTGCTGTTTCCTTCAGAAGAAGAAGACTTGTCTATGGTCAGCTTAAACACAATGAAGATTGATGGAGAGATTTTGCTCACAAATTTTGAATTGCTGGAATTAGACTTAAATATGGAAAAAAGTCAATAAAGAGCAATCTTACTTTTGTCTGGTACCATGACTCAGCCTCAGCTCTGCTACGGTGTGCTATGTCTTCATACTGGGCACGCACTTCCGCCACAATGGAATCCATGTCAAGGTTACGGCTGTTGTCCATCTCTACAACAACTGATGTGTCCTTGATCTGATCCCTCAGTTCTTGGAGCTCCTACAACATGTGAGCATAATAGTTGAGGAAATGAAAAAATAAACACTTTCTTGAAAATTTTTTAAGGTGACATATAGTTGAATCATTAATTAATGTGTGCAAAGCAGAATAATTTCATTACTGTATCAAAGATCTGCCTCAGGAACTCAATCTCATCAGAGAGTGCATCCAGTTTGCCTTCCAGCTCTACTTTGATAATGTAAGCTGCATCTGTGTCCTGCATAGGGAAATACACAAGAGTGTTAACTGCATGCAGCTCCAACCCAGAGCTACAAGTCACCATTGTGTGGGCTCATTTGGCATGATGGCTAAGTATTGTTTCAAGTTCAATAATGATGTGTTAGATGTTAGAAAACCTGAACAGACCTTCTTGGTAAGGACAAAGTTGTTTTCACACTCATTGCGCTTGTTGATCTCATCCTCATACCTGGAAATTAAAAAAAATTTAAGATGAGCTGTAAACGTTCCACTTGAGTCAAAATTAATTATCTTTTATTTATTTATTTTATTCAATTTATTTTATCCAATTAACATCAAGGAACCATACTCATACATTTTCATACAATTAAAACAACATTTCTAATGACATTTTATATTGAATATTGTAAATTCTGCAATTATATTTTTTGTCCCTTAGGGGCAGTAATAAAATCTGTTAAATCAACATAGTGAACCTGTTATTTAAAGCAGTTCCGTATTAACACTTTCAATAGACATAGAGCAGAATTAACAAATCCTATCATCATGTGGAGTCTTCTTTACATACATCCAAGACCCACCCTTCTTGCTGATGCTGATCAGGTTGCGTATAGTTAGAGTTTATAGCTTTTTTGCAAACTACAGCTGCCTGCTACAACTGAGAAAGATACTGATGAGGGTAAATTTACACTGCTGTGGGCTGTATTTAATGCTCTTTTGAACTTTTTGTAGCATCTTTATTGGTTTCTAAATAGGGAGGGCCAAACTTGTTACTCTGTTACATTTGAATCGTTGCCATAAAAAGTAGTAGTGTTGTTTAAAGGAAAAACTAAATCCGTCATATATCTTGGTCCCTCCCCCTGTGTTAACTGGGATGGGCTCCAGCCACACCCTGCCTTGTAAAGCAGGGGTTTCAACTAATTACCAGAAGTTGGGTAAGTCAAGCTATGATAAGCAGCTATGAAAAATAAATGGATGTAAAAATGATTTAATAATAATAATAATACATTTAATTTATAATGCACTTTACATTTGGATCAAATCTCAAAGTGCTACAAGGCAAAAGCAGATAAAAGCATCAATAAAAAAATAAAATAAAATAATAACTATACAAACGTGAATAAAAGCATTAATGTTAATTACAGTTATAGGTTCTGCTAAAAAGGAAAGTTTTAAGTCCTTTTTTAAATGTGTCAGTCATCTGTGGAGCCCTGAGATGGTCAGGGAGGGCATTCCACAGACGAGGGGCAGCAGAACAGAAAGTCCGATCACCCATGGTGCTGAGCTTAGTCCGGGGAAGGAGGAGGCGGTACGACTGGGTAGAACGGAGGGATCGTGTTGAGGTCAGTGGGGTGGGTAGTTCTTTCAGGTAGGGGGGTGCGTTACCATGGATACACTGGTGAGTGAGGAGAGAGATCTTATAATCAATCCTGGTGGAGATGGGAAGCCAATGAAGGGAATGAAGAACGGGGGTGATGTGTTCGTGTTTACGAACTCTCATCAGGATCCTTGCAGCACTGTTTTGAACATACTGCAGTCTTTGAAGACTTTTATCAGGGATCCCGATGAGAAGTGAGTTACAGTAATCCAGTCTGGAGGAGACGAACGCGTGAACCAGCTTTTCAGCATCACTCAAGGTTAGTGAAGAACGGAGTTTCGAAATATTTCTGAGATGGTGAAAGGACATCTTGCAGATGTGTTTGATGTGGGATTCAAAAGTGAGTTGAGGGTCAAATCTTACACCGAGGTTGGTGTAAGATTTGATTTGATGAATAATTTCCTTGGAATCTGTATCTGGACCAGATTTATGTCAGTAAAGAGAAAACTGAACTTTAAACTCATGTTACAACTTGTTTTTAAACAGTTTAGCTGTGTAAAATAGATGCACATACAATAGCTGTTTGTCTGCTGCGACTGCAGGCCATGCTGACGACAGCCATGAACCAAAATGTATGTTGGAGTTAAAGGACGCGGAAACGATCTTTAAGATTGGAGAATTATTCATTTTTCAATAGGTGATATTTCATCATCACAACGCCTGATGAATTCCTTCAATGTATAAGTAACAATTTGAAAGGTAAAACCAAACACTGAAACATGCCAATTTACTTACTTGGTTCTGAAGTCCTCAACCTGGCCTGTCATGTGATGCAGGTCAGACTCTAGTTTGGCTTTTTCATGACCAAGGCCGTCGAGTTGCCTTCTTAAGTTGGCAATGTAGGCTTCAAACATGGCATCAATGTTAGAAGAAGAAGTCTTTTGTTCCTGCAGAAGATTCCATTTGGTTTCAAGCATTTTGTTCTGCTGTTCTAGGAAGCGCACCTGCAGGATAAAGAGATGAAATCAATTATCTGTTTTAAAAAAAAGGAGTGGGTGGTTATAGTGATAGCTCTGATTCAGACTTCAGTATATATGGATGATATCATGATAATCTTTTTGTCATAGTAATTAAAAAACATTAATAATGTAAGGAGAGGGGGGCCAAAAAGATTAGTCAATGCATAAAAACTTGAATGGATTCCTTTTGTTTGATGATGGACAAAGAATCGCCTGAAGAGCGACTGAGAAAAAAATGATTGATTGGTCTTCCCCCGTCCCCAACTCAACTTTACATGTCACATCAGTTACTACTCATTCGGCTGTAATCCACGGAATCATGTTATAATACAAAGAGGAACTGTTTCCCAACCATGACACATTTGGCCCCTTCATATCTTTTCTATTGAGCCTTCTGACCCTGGCTGAGGTCCTGCTACCACTCAGCAAACATGACGAGGGGCACATAGCTGCGGGTGTATGTGTCATATCACAGTGGTATGTAGAGGAGGAGAAGATGTCTTTGTTTTATGAACTGAAGAATTTAAGCTCAGTGAGTGTGATGGATTTTCAGTTGAACTTCCACATTAGTCCAAGTTGCCTCCTTAAACAGCTACAATGGGTGCCAACTAAAGGGTCAGTTCAATCTCCAGGTATAGAAGCAAACCTGTTTCAGATAAGATGGCTAATGCTCATTTAATTTAACTGATGTAAGTAAAATCTGTAGCAAACCAATATTCCCCCCGAAGATCAATAAAGTATTTCTGATTCCTGCTTACTGATCTATTCCGTCTACTAATCAGGATGATTGTTTTTTGCAAATTTCTCCTTAGCGCACTCCTACACTGTTTGCACATGCTGTATATGCTGTTATATGAAATAACTCCACATAAAAGATTTTGTCGAAAGAGACATTTGGAATTTTGTCTACTTTCAAGAACCAAAATATCTCAGGATTTCCCTTGGATTGGGGTGCACCCTTCAGGAAATATTGCTCTGTACTCTATATCCAGGTCTGAGCTCTATGATCCCACCTGAGAGTAGAAGCATGTAAGGAAGCTGATCCTATACTCAAAAGTTTCTGTTTTCCCACTGCAAACAACTCTAGAAAAATGATTGTTGTTACATTTTTTTTACAGTTTTGAAGTCAGATCTCTTTCAACTCAAGCTGGTTTGGCTGATAAAACACTACGGTTCTCTCAGATTCCAAAGTAATTTATGTGGAATTTAGCTTGACCCAAAGAAAAACATCAGAAACAAAGTCATATACGTTGCTACAGTCCTCCTCAAACAATAGTGTTTAAACTGGTTATCAGTCTTCGGGGGACTGACCTTGTCAATGAAGGCAGCAAAGCGGTTGTTCAGGGTCTTGATCTGGTCCTTCTCCTCGGTGCGGATTGTCTGGATGGTGGGATCAATCTCCAGGTTCAAGGGGGCCAGTAGACTTTTGTTCACAGTCACCGCAGTGATGGGGGTAACTTCATTGACACTTCCTCCTCCATATCCCCCCCCGAAGCCCACATAGCCGTACTCCAGTCCCCCTCCTCTTTGTCCTGAGCCCCCAGCAGCATAGCCACCGAGCACTTTAAAGCCCCCAGCACCTATGGCAGCACCACTGCTGCTCACACCCCCATAGGAGCTGCGGACTGCGCAGCTTTGCCTACCACTACCCACACCATGGCCACCATAACCAGAGAAAGATCGACTGCTGAAGCCTTGGGATGGACCTCTGGAGGACGACACAGTGGAGAAGGTAGTAGTCTTCACAGCTCTGACGGACATGGTCATAGAAAGTGTCTGTAGTACTGTGGTGGCGTGAGAGAGGCGACTTTACAGCAGGACGGAATCAAGCAGACCCTCCCTGGTTCTTGGAGCTATTTATTAGACCAGGGGAGGGACCCTGCTGAGGTGCCATTGGCCAGGGTCTTCAGCGTGGGGAAAGAATTTGGAGTGGTGGATGAAGGAATGCCAGGAAGGAAAATTGGAACATTGTGTCTTTGCAATTACAACTCATAAAGTGTGATGGAGAGAAAATAAGCATTATATAACAGTCAGTGTGCCACTGTGCGCTATAAAACTACTGCAGGAAACTAGGAAGCTTTGAGTTTCTCCACCTTGAAGATGTTTTTAAAATCTTTAAAATTTTCCATTATTGAAATATTACATGGTTTTACATCATATAGTGGAAAACAATTTCAACATGTTTTGTGTCCATAAGGTTATTTTTCAATTCAAATGCAGTCAAAAGTTTGGATGCACGTTTACATTTAAGTGAACTTGATAGTGTACTGGACATGCAACACTGTGATATGAAATCCTAACTTGGATATAATGAGCAGACACACAATTTCCGCACTTTTCTTTCAACTTTACGACCATTCTTATGTATGTGACATATTGCAAAGAAAAATGTGGTTGTCCTTTGTGATGTGCTTTATGTATTTGTAGGCAATGACAGTGGGTCTCAGTGGAGAGTTTAATCCCATGCAGTCATGTGACTAAGAATAAAACTTTAATCAGTGCCGCGTTAACAACAAATAAAGATAACACTGACCCGTACATGCACAGTACCCAAAACTACACAGTGAACAAGGTGTATTGTACTTACTGAAAACTCTGAAATATCACAAAATACCAAATACCTCGACATTGTGACTATATTGTGGGCAGGGGAGTAAATCCAATTTCAGTGTGGGACACCAAGAAGGGCAATATCTTTTGGGGATGTGTGGGATTATGAGGAGAAACAGGTTCCCCCACTGAATAAGTCCCACTATGGTTATGGGTGCATACACATATTGGAAATGTTTTTTTCAAATAGTGCACTGCAAGACCTACTTGTATTATTTCAAGAAAATGGTTAAAAATCAAAAAAAATATAGGAAGACTATCCTAAAAACCAAAGTTAAAGCTTGTCATTAAAATTGCACGTTGCACAATTATAAGGTGCAGCGTGCTGGACGTGCTCATTATCATATCAGCTGTGATCAATGGATCAAACTAAGCCACATGCCAGTCACACAAACACACGCACGCACATACACACACAGGCTTGCACAATGGCTATTGATGAACATTCCTGCCGTATCAGCCAGGTGAGAACAAACAGAAATTGTCTTTTAGTCTGAACCCCACCTTAGTCGTAAATAGTTCTGAAAGAATTCTGATTAAAAAACACTGAGACGGACAGATAGACAGATATTTCATGTTGATGTATGGTTTAAATCATACTTTTCCTATTTAAGACTTAATGAAAAGCATTAAGGTACTGTGCTAGGTAGAAGCAGAATGTGAACGGACAAAGAGGGCACTTTTTGTGAAAAGTACAAATTTAACAACTGTGAAAAAAAATGACGTTTTGAGCCATTCAAATTATGTTTTCCTCGGCTTGTTTCAAACAGTGACGTGACTCTCCACAATAGAGCTCCTGTACTAAAGTTGGAAGTAACCATATATTTGCAAGATGACCAGATTTTGTTGCTCCCTTACGTCTGGTCTCTCAAACCAATAAAAAGCAGTATTTTTCCCAAGTACACCTTCCTTTTTGAGTGAGCATTCTTCATGCTTTATGCTTGAGAAAAATAAAGTTAAGAAGCTGAGTCTCAAACTGTAAATCTCTTAAGAAGCAAGTGCCGGGGTTTGTATGAAGCTGCTACATGACAAATCCAGTCAGGAATGTGCTGAGAGACACACATACATGCTATGAGACAGAGGTGGGGCAGTGAGAGAATGAGCAAGTGGGGGATATATAAAAAAAACAATTAGCAAATTTAGAAACGCCCTTATGTCACAGCTTCTGGGGAGTGCTGACGGCAATAATAATTTCACTCAGTAAATATTTCCACATTATAATATGGTAACAGTGAACTTGAAAAAAGGTTTCAGCTGTGGTCTTAAAGTTGAACTTTGTAGCATTCTTGGTGGACCTTGCCTAGCTTTCAAAACCTTCAGTGAAATCAGTTATAAAACTCTCTTCCTGCTTCACCCAGTGATGCCTATGCAAACATTAAGAACAGACATGATGGTAGCACAGGGGCATTTAAACCTTTAACATTGGGCGTTCCAATGTACTCATTCTTATAAGTAAACAGAGACAGGTATTAAAGAAAACCTTCCATATCTTCCCTGCCTGAAGTTAGAGTTGTTTGCTTTGAGAGTCATGCCCCCTAGTGACTGAAGTATGGAGCATGTTTGCTGCTAGGGAAGCTGCAGAAGATTGGCATGGTGTAGTCATTTTGATTTGTCACTGTTATTCCTGGAGTGATTAATCCAAAGACCTACATCCATGTTAGAGAATGTTGATAATATTTTTAGTTTGAAAAAAATGGATGGATTTCCATACCTTATGCCGCAGATTTTCTATCAGGAAACACTGGAAATAATGTGTTGACCCCTTCAGATTTTATTTAGAAAATGACAAATCTCCCATGAACACTTATCACAACAAAATAACATATAATGTATACTTTGTTTTAAAAAACAATATTTAAGGACAATCAGCCCTTGTTACCATGGTAATGTCAAAGATGTATAAGAAAGTGATCATGAACAAACCTGCTGAATCTCAACATGTTAGCAATTTCACTGTGCATGTTAGCATGCTGATGTTTGAATTAAGCAGAAAGGGCCTAAGTTTTAAGTAATGGTTTCCTTATTTTTGTTTGTTTATTTTATGATCTACGCTTCTAACTAAAAGTGCTTTTTTAACATAACAAACGTGTAAAAACATACAATTATAATAAGGGGAATTTAATCTTTACTTTCCAAATACTTTAAAATGACTGTCCATCATTTAGTAATGGACGTTTATTCTTTCAAGAACCAGTTTTATCTAATTAAATGAAAGTCTATTGTTTATATACACATGAGAAAGAGGAGCATGGGTGACTATCCACGACTAGTTCTAACTCACTGCCCTTTTTATGTCTTCCTGTGAAATGTCTTTGAGCTAAAAGTGGACATGACATCCCTCAGACAAAATGTCTCTTGGTCGACACATTTCACTGACCTCTAATGCGGGACTCCCTCACTTGGCAGAACGTACACATCATAAAACTGGATTATTTTTATTAAAAACATATACATTAAATGGAAAAAAAGGTAGTGTGAACTTACATGCCTTTTGAACACAGAGATAGTGATCAAGAGAGGGAAGTATAGGAAGAAGTTGGTTTTAACTAAATGTGGAAGAGTATATCTGACAGTGTGTCGCAAACATTTACAGTATGCATATATATGCTAATATATTCTCTGGTTTTATATACAATATAAGCATGTGAGAACACTCAGTCTGCACAGACGCCCAAGCAAAGGAAAAGCAGGGAGAGACAGAGCTGTACAAGTGAAGCTCAGTGAAGGCCACTTTAGGCTGACCAGGATAATTGTCAAAGATTTACGAAGCACATAAACTCCTGTGGAAGTTCCCAGATTCCTGCTTTCTGTTGCCATGACTCACCACTCTTCTTTTTTCTGTTTTCTGTTCAGTTCCAGAAATGTGTGTATACGTGTGTGTGTGTGTGTGTGTGTGTGTGTGTGTGTGTGTGTGTCTGTCTGTCTGTCTGTCTGTGTGTGTGTGTGTGTGTGTGTGTGTGTGTGTGTGTGTGGGTGTGCATAAATAATGAGTTTTTGATATGGGCACCAAAAGGTTACAAGCCAGTGTCTTTCTATTGCTGGTCCAAAGGCCCGGATTAATGGGGACGGTTGTGTCAGGATGGGCCTCCGATATAAAACCTATGCAAAATCAATCTGTGGAACACAAAACTGATTTCCAGACCGCATCATTGTTAACAGTGTAAACCAGCAAGATGCAGATGCAAACTATGCTACTGTTGGTCCAAGAAAAAGAAGTTTGAGAGGGATGAAACATGCTCGGTGACAGTAACAGATGAGGAAAGGCAGTAGTATGGGGGTGAGAGTTGGAATTTTAAATGCTGGCGTGACAGGTAAAGGTAGAGAGGCAGCTGATATGATGGAGAGAAGGAAGGTAGACATATTGCGTGTCCGAGGAACCAAGTGGAAAAGCAAAAAGGCTAAAAGTATTGAAGGAGTATACCAACTATATTATGGTGTGAATATAGCAGAAATGGGGTCGAAGTGATCCTGAAGGCAGGAATATTTGAAGAGTATTCTGGAGTTGAGGAGTGTCAGACAGAAAGATTTAAGATTTATGGAAAATGAAGGTGGGGTGATTAACGCTGTCGGTGCTCATGCACAACAAGCTGGTTGTCAGTTGGAATAGAAAGAGAATTTATGGAGTACGTTTGATGAAGTGATGTAGAGTATTCCCACGCCTAAAAGAGTGGTGATTGGAGCAGACATTGAAGTCTGCTCCAATCACGGACAATCACGGAAAGGACAAGTTGGTGAAGGGATGAGAGGAGATTGACGGGTATGGTGTTAAAGACAGGAATGTGGAAGGTTAACTGGTAGTGGAATTTGTGAAAAGGATGGAAATGGCTGTGATGAATATGTATTTCAAGAAGAGGGAGGAGCCCAGCGTGACATATCAGGGCTCCAGACAAAAAACATATCTAGGAGCCAAATGAAGTTGTCAGGAGCTATCTTAAATCAATGTCGGAGTACAATGTTAAATGTCTGGACTTTACCTTTTCTTTCACTTCTATATTGTCTGCCTTTGTTTGCCCTGTGTCCAATTCTGTGCATAATGTACTCTTTGCATAATATGGGCTATGTCAAATATGCTGTAATCTTACTACCATAAATACATAAATTAAATGTCATATTTTAATTTTTTTCAAATTTGTATGTATTTTTCTCTTTTACTATGAACAATTACTTGCTTCGTGTTTATTTACACTCTGAGTCTGTATATATGTCTGTGTCTCTCCCCTGTCACCATGCTTCTTCAATGTTTCTTTTTCTTAAATGATATGAGCTGGTATAGAACTCCATTTTTAAGTTTTTTACTTGTAAATATCAGTGTTTCCCACAGGATTTATAACCTAAGAAGTTCTAGGGGAGTTCGGGGAAAGGCTCCAAAGGTATACATTTTTGTACCTTCTAAAGTTAAAGAGTTCAATCTGTTGCACTCTGAAAGCAAAATTTGGAGGCTATGGTGAACTTATTGCTCTTCAAACAATTTTTTCTCCAGTTAACAATCAAAACTTATCGCCGACACATTGGTTATATTGATATGAATAGTGACATTACAAAAAGTCATAATGCATGATAAATGAAATTTTACGCACTGGTTAAATAATAATAATAATAATAATAATAATAATAATAATAATAATAATAATAATAATAACTACAGTGGCTGTCAGGGGCAAACGTATGGCAACCATCAATTTGACAATATTCCGCATGTTGCAAATTAAGAAAACGTCTTCATCAAGTTGACTAAACATGCGCTCAGCAAATAAAGAGAGCGTCTTAATCAATTTCACAACTCACGCACGCTGCAAAAACCACTACACAATACATTGAGAAAAATGAATGTGTACGAAGGACAATTAAAAGTGCCGCATCCCCGGATAAGTGCAGTCACATGACTGCAAATATTCGTGCAGTCATGTGACTAAGAATAAAACTTAAATCAACGTCACGAAAACAACAAATAAAGTAAATACTGACCCTAACATGCGCAGTACCCAAAATTACATAGTAAACAAGGTGTATTGTACTTGCTGGAGAATAACATTTGTGAAATATCACAAAAGACCAAATACCTCGATATTGTGACTATATCGTGGGCAGGAAGAAAATCCAATTTCCGTGTGGGTAATATCTTTTAGCAAAACCTTTATTTACAATTCCCTCCCTAATTCCGATTTGATATTGCCATAAAAACTTCTACAAATTAATCATTCAAAAAACTTTTATTCAAGTTTCTTGCCAAAAACTCTATTTTAAAAGATTGCATTTGAACACATCTTGATGACGTTATACGTACTGCTACGCCTGGAAGTGAAATTTACAGAAACAGACATTGAATGCCTCCTGCATTTTATCTCAACTAGTGATGGGAAGCCCGTTTATTTTTTTCTGATTGAGTTTATACGAGTCGCTCACCAATGGGAATCGGGTTTTTGATTCATTTGAGTCACTGAGTCAGTCACCCAGAGTGTGTGGAAAATCCATGTGTGCACACAACGTCCACCCTGTCCCAGTTCCTACTGATTCATACTGCTAAAACCAATGATTGGAAACTGGAAAATTATCCATTTCGTTGTGAAAGAGTGAAAGATCAGCAATTCTCGAAGGGAAAACATTTATTTTTCTTTCTGTAATTCACACATAACAAAACTAACTAATCATGGAAAATAAATAAAAATATAAATGCAACCGTGCAAAATTCAAATGAATCATGTTTTAACAGTGCAACATTAGAATAAAGTAACTGTGTACAGGATGTAGCAAATTGAATCCTCTCATCTTCAAAATCAAGCCTCGTCACAAATGGAAAATAAATGCAAATAGCCTAAACAATATTGAACAAACGCAATAAACTAAGATTCAACAGTGCAACATTTGACTAAAACAAGGTTTCCGGGCTGCTGTGAGCAACTGAGGGAAATGTTCGTTCACAGCTCAGAGGGAGGAGGGGAGGGAAGGGAAGGGAGGAGGGGAGGGAGGGTAAGGGGAGGGGAGGGGAGGGAGGGGAGGGAGGGGAAGGGGAGGGAAGGGGAGGGAGGGGAGGGAGGGTAAGGGGAGGGGAGGGGAGGGAGGGGAGGGAGGGGAGGGAAGGGGAGGGAGGGGAAGGGGAGGGAAGGGGAGGGAGGGGAGGAGGGAGGAGGGAGGAGAGAAGGGAAGGGAGGGGCTGAGGTGAAACAAGTAAGCGGATCTGCTGCTTTTCCCCCTTGAGTTCCCAACGGTAAGAATAGCAGTCGCACAATAATGAGATGTTGTCTGGTCTCTTCTTTGCAGTAGCAGGAACGACTCACTGAACAAATTAATAGAGACGAGGAATCATGACTCACAAGTCAGTAAAATGACTCGAGTTTTGAATGATTCGTTCTGGACTCGTACATCCCCAATCTCAACTCAATGTGCTGCTGACAGCTACGTCACCGCGGTCTCCTGCCCATGCAAACAGTACAAATTTGTTTAATTTGATTAATTGTTCACAATTAAACATTATCAGAGTTGGTAGTTGCTTTTAATGAATTAAATGAGTATGGAATTATTGGGAAAAACTGAATTACCTTGTGGCTGGATGGTCGCCCCTGGTGTTTGGCAGATAGAAATAGGTCGCAAAATTAAAAGTTTTTCTCATTTGCGACTATTTTAGTTGCTACCTGAAGTCCTGCATGTAAGAGCATGGAGGTGGACAATATCTTATGTAGGTGGTATATAAGAGGAAAAGTGCGGCCTACGGGTGAAAACGCCCTGCAACCATCAATTTAAAAACATGCGAATTAAGAAAACATTTTCATTAATTTGACGTCACGTGGTTGCAGCGAATAAAGAAAACATCTTCATCAATTAGCAAGGTACGCAGCAAATTAAGAAAACATCGTCATCAATTTCACAACACATTAAGTAAAACGGTCTACAAAAGCCAAATCATCGCTTCCCGTATTGCCCTTAGACTGGAAAGTACATCCAAAAGCAGCACAATGTGGCAATATCTCGATTTTTCTTTCAACAATGCTACGAAAACAACAACCAACTACAGAGGCTCAGCGAAACATCAATCATTCTATGTCCTCTACCCATAATGCAATGTGCCGATAAAGAAATGGTGACCTCCGTAGGTCAAATATGTCTTCGAGGATTTATAAAGTAATAACAGTATTTTAGGTGTTCTTAACACCATGGATCATTATGAAAAAACATTTATGGCATAATGATGCCTTAATGTCTTTATAGTCAGGGTTCCCTTGAACGAAGGACACTAAAAAGTGATGCATCTCCGCATGCGCTCTTTTATTGCTTCATTTAGTGAATATAACAGATACGACACACAAACATTTAATGAATGTTTTGATTAACTGTGGTAGCTTGACTTAACTTTAAGGTCATGTTTTTATGTGTCTTAGAATAAAAAGTCGATCATCATCGTGAAAACAGATACATTTAATAATGACCCTAACCAAACAGTACCCAAAGCTACAGTAAAAAGTTTTTATTCTTTCTGAAGAATACTCTTAACCACCATCATGCAGAAAACACCATGGCAACGCGCAAACGACCGTCACAATGACTTTTAAGAAAATGTTTTTGCTAAACAGAACGTTCTAGCAAAAAAAATTGCTAAATATTGCATGTTATTTAAGGCTGTCGGTAAATATGCTTCTCTTTTTCTATTAGTCACTTTTCTTCCCAGCTAAACAAACGAGACAGATGAGACACTCTCATGGGGTTTGAGTCATGCTCTTTTAATTTATTGTTCCTCTTGGCATGTGAACTTCCTTGATAAAGGCCAAACTCAGGGGTGTTTCCTTTGCTGCTTCTTTGTTCTTCCCTGAAAGAAAGGGAGAGAGATAATAATAAAATAATAATGAATCTATGCACAATCAGTGATTGGTGTGAAGTGTAAGAAACACTGACACTTGATCAACCATGAAGATGACGTAAGATCAGTAAAGAAAAGAATTAGGTTGTGTGAAACTCAGGAGGGGGTTTGAGCCTTTGCCATATTCCCCTTGGGCTGGTTCAATTTGTTTTCCAGTTGTCTGAGGCCCGGACTGTAACATGAAACTTTCTGAGGTTGGTCTGTAATGCGGATAATTGTAATTTGTCCTTTAGGCAAATTATATACTTCCATCGCCTTCTTCATTTTACTGTTTTCTATTAGAGTTGTAGTTTCCTGACAAATAGATCAAGGAGTATAAAGGAGCAGTATTTGCGCTTTATTCATCATGATTTGATGATTGGAGATGAGTAATTGTAGCACAGTCCTGATTGTCCTGATGGCTACAGAGTAATCAAAGGTAGTTCTCATGACAGTCACCACACCTGATAAGATGATTCAATCAGAACGTCCAAGCAGATAATCACCCCCGGGTTGATTGGTGAATTACGTCAGCTTTTCTGTTCTTTCAATTGTACTCTGAACAAAGTGCTATTGACTTTATTTTCTTCTTTATGCCTCCCATCTCTTCTCATGTTCTCTTGGTACATGTGAAGCTTGAGTGTAGTGTAGGTTTCCTTTTTACACTATGGCCGGCTTCATTGTTAACATTGTTCACCCAACTGTCTGTTTTGAAATGTTACAATTAACATCAAATGAACCAGCTTATTTTTCACTAGTAATAGCTTGTTGAATACAACTACACAGATAGAGAACTGAAGTCATGTTGAAAACAGTTCCTTCTAATTCATAAAAACGATATACCAGTAAAATATGCCCCCTTCCTCGTCTCTCTCTTCCCCCTCTTTCAGCTAAAAGCATCAGTGCTACAGCTGCCTTATCTCATTTTTAGTTTAGTCTAGATTTGAACATTGGCAAGCAAAGTTTATTTTCAGGCCTGGCTGACCACAAAACGTTGCAGCCATGCACACAGTATGACTTAAACTGGCAGGCCAAAGGAATGTGGTTGCATGATCCCAAAGTAAGCCTCATTTTTAGATGAGCAGTCCACCCTTAAACTGTAATTGTACTCCAGCTTTCTCTGTTGAATAATGACCTTTACTCTAGATAACATGCTTATTACTGCTTTCTTTACTCGGGGACTGTGGCATATGTAACCTCTGTTGTTCAGTTCAATAACTTAATTTATTGTGGTTGAACAAAAGTTGTACACATTGGGAAAAGGCCTCACACATTTCCTTGGAGACAGAAAATGTGCTGTAAAAAAGGGAACAAATGGTTGAATGAGAGCCTGAGAGATCAGGGAGGGGGGGAGCCGGAAAAGAAGACTGGGGCGATGCGAAAGTGGGCCGGCTCTGAGAGACCAGTTGTGATTGAGGGAGAGAAGTGGGAGTATAAGTTCCCCATTTCCTGCTGCCAGAATCACTTTCCCAGCCAGCCAGTGTGAGTCTCTTTTTCTCATTTTTCAGCCCCATTCTCTGCCGTGCCTAAACGTCTCCAAAATGGGCTCCAGAAGATCCTACGTCCAGCAGATGCCATTCTCTCACATTTCCATGACCCGCTCCACACCACAGTACCGTTCTCCCAGCATTTATGGTGGTGCTGGTGGCATTGGTACCCGCATTTCCTCTGTCTCCACGACTTCCCTACGATCTGCCCCAGTGACCTCTTCTTCTGCTAACTTCAAGCTGAGCAGTGGGATGGCTGGTGGAATAGGCTCCGGCTTTAGTGGTTCTGGGGCATCCATGTCAGCTGGTGGTGGTGTTGGGATCATTGGCAACGAGAGGGGAGCAATGCAGAACCTGAATGACCGCCTGGCCAACTACCTGGAGACCGTGAGGAACCTGGAGCAGGCCAACCAGGAGCTGGAGATGAAGATCATGGAAGCTCTACAGAAGGGGAACACCGAAATGAAAGACTACAGCAAGTATGACCCCATCATAGAGGACCTACGCAACCAGGTAAGCTTGACAATGAATAAAAATGTGTGATGGCTTTGAGAATTGCTGATGGGGCCTGTACCATGAGAATCAATGCTCTAATGTGCTGGCAATCATGCTCTCCGGACAATGTTTGAAAGACGTGTCATGTTTTATCCCTTAATGTGGGTAGGGCTTTTTATTGAGACAGGCTGCGTTTCTTTTTTAGGGTATCAGATTTTGTGCAGGAGAATGCAGGGTGTGGTTGCAAATCTTAAACCCTCCCCCAAAAATGATTCATGTCCAGAGCTTCCTCTAGTGATTCATCAGTACCCGGGTAGCATGAGAGACAAAGTAAACAGCTTTCAAACAACCTTGAGTGGGCCAAAGTGCCTCCAAATGGTCTTGCCTGTAAATTCTGGTCCCATAAACATTCCCTGATGTAGGAGGGCCTTAATATGAAACAGATGTTGTATAATGACACAGACATACGCACACACACACACACGCACACAAACGTGCGCACACACACACACACACACACACATAAACGTGCGTACACACACACACAAGCATACACACAGTGGACCGCGGAATGCCAGTAAAAATATGTGCATGTGTGTGTATGGGTTTTATAACAATCAGCTCCAGTCAGCAGAATCAAATGTCACATTGTTCTGCAGATTCCAGATCTTCAGTGCCACATAATGGCAGATTGATGGTGGCACCATGTTTTTCTCAACACAAAGGGACAAGTATAGCCCCTTTCTTCTGAGAAAGGATATCGTAGACACGTGAAAAACTTACAAACCCACAAACACTCTCAAAAGGCACTTTTAACACATAAAGTGATATATAGAAAGAAGAGGACGGACGAACACTGGAAGTAAGTACTGGTAAAATTATGTCAGACAATTTTTCAGACAGGAAACCCATTTTCCAACAATGCTGAAACAAACCAGATTCTTATTTGGCACATGAACATCTCTTTTTCCTTTCCTTTAGCTTGTGGTTCCTCCTTTTACTGAATCCGTCTATGGATTCAAGAATTTCCTGGCCTTAGCATGTAATCTGATTCAGGAAAAACAATTCAAATCATAGTTTTAACTCTGCAGCTATGTGAAACATAACTGTCCCACGGCAAAGGCTTCTTATAACTAAAAAATATCATTCTAAACATCTGAAGAAGCATATAGACACAAAAACATATTACTGTGTTAAAAAAATGTCTGATTATTGTCATTGATTCTTTTTTTTCTGTCCAGATCTTTGATAAGATTGCAGAGAATGCTCGTTTGGTGCTCCAGATCGACAATGCCCGTCTTGCTGCTGACGACTTCAAAGTAAAGTACGTTGATTTGAAATTAATACCAAAGCTATATGGCAGACATTTTTTTTGCAAATTGCCAGCTTTTGCATTATTTGTAGATTGCATGTTGTCTAGTATTGACAATGAACAGCATTTCAGCAACAGGACACTTATATGTGAAATAAGTAAATCAAACTCCTGTTAAGCCGTTCTGAAACTTCATATCATACAGCATAGTGTGAATAGCAGCAGATTGTGTTCGTAAGCGAGGTTGTGTCTTTGCCTTCCCACAGGTTTGATAATGAGATGGCAATCCGTCAGTCTGTGGAGGCCGACATTGCCGGGCTGAAGAAAGTCATAGATGATACCAACATGACCAGGATGAACATTGAGAGTGAAATTGAAGCTGTGAAGGAAGAGCTCGTCTTCTTAAAGAAGAACCATGAGAATGTGTGCAGCCATTCTAGTCATCGCATTTAACTCTCATCTCAAATCTCAGAGAAGCGTTCATAAGTCATTCATCCTGAATGATTTTAATAATTTCTCTCTTTTTGTTGGTTGTATAGGAAGTGATAGAGCTGAGAAATCAGATCTCCCATTCAGGCGTGCAAGTTGATGTTGACGCTCCAAAAGGTCAGGACATGGCCCTGGTCATGGATGAAATGAGGGCCAACTATGAGAAGATTGCCATGAAGAATGCAGAAGACCTCAAAAGATGGCATGAAAATCAGGTTATAGAGTGTTAAAAATAATGTATAAATACACAAAGAGGAAGTATCTTGTCTGTTGGCTAACACCCTTCCCCGTCTCCCTGTCAGATTGTGGATGTGCAGCAGCAAGTATCACAGAACACAGAGGCTCTCCAGGGAGCCCAGATGGAGATGGGTGACTTAACTAGACAGATACAAACCCTGGAAATTGAACTTGCTTCTCAACAGAGCTTAGTAAGCAGATCTCTTATATGTTTTTATGTTCGGCTTTTAGTATTTTCATTTTCTTCATTCTTCATTTGGCATATTAAATTCTCTCAGTCCCCTGACCATTTCCTAACATCCACTTGGACTTTTAGTATATATTTTTGTTATCATGTAAACATTTTACAAATAATTGCCTTTACAAAGGTTGAAACTTGCCTTGCTTTCTGCTATTAGACAACAAAGAAATATTTGACATACCTCTGATTCCTCTTTTACCATCCCGTCATCAGAGAGCCTCTTTAGAAGAAACATTACGCAACACTGAGCTACGAAACAACATGGAAATGGACAAATACAATTCCATCATTATGCGTCTGGAGGAGGAGCTGACCAAATTGCGTGCAAACATCCAACAACAGACCCAAGAGTATGAGGCGCTGCTCAACATGAAGATGAAACTAGAGATGGAGATTTCCGCTTACAGGGGTCTGCTGGACGGTGGAGACTTCAAGTAAGAGTTATGAAGATTTGGGGATTGTATGTTCAGGGGTAATTACATAATGAAGTGAGACAGTGGTGCCAGTCGATTCTTTAGACACTTGAGACTGAAACTAAAAATCTAAATGCTACATTTGTGTTTTATACAGGCTCCAGGATGCACTGAATGAGCTGGCGGCAGAAAACTAATCTGGATACCGAGCCATCCCAACAATGAAAGCAGACCAACCACAATCCATTGGGGGTGGGGGTCTAGGCTTTTTTAATCAACTAAATCCCAAATTTTTACATTAGTTCTGAGTAAAGGCATTTGACCACATTACAATAAAAGATTTCAAAATCAATCATTGTCTGATCTTACTTACTTCAAAATAAGAATGTGAAAATCACTTACTTACCCACAGCCACAGGTCTTGTTTTTTACTGTTACGTCACAAGATTGTACAGCTTATGTTTTATGATGACTTTCATATCAGTTGCATTATCATCACCCATGTTGATTAATAAAAGTAAGTATAAAGCAATTACACGATTTTGATACATCTGAACAACAGCCCTAGGAGGAAATGGTGAACAAATAACATGGTTTTACAGGATGTACAGTATAAAGCTGTCTTACCTGATGTTTGGTCAGTAAGGGTCAGAGCTCAACTCAACTTTAACGTCATTCAACCAGATACACAGTATATAGATTAATGAAAATACTTTTCTTAAGGATCATCAAACAGCAACAGAATACTTAGACATACAACCTACTAGTGAAAAAAAGACTGAAAAATAAACATCTAGCAGTATAAAAGACTGACATGTAAACATCTGGAGTGAAAAAGTCTGACATAAAAAAATCTATGAGGGAAAGACACTGACATATAAACCTCTAGAAGTTCCAAAGACTGACATATAAACATCTAGAAGTGCAAAAGACTGACATAAAAACATCTAGAAGTTCAAAAGACTGACATAAAAACATCTAGAAGTGTAAAGACTGACATATTAACCTTTAGAAGTTCAGAAGACTGACATAAAAACATCTAGCAGTGCAAATACTGACATATAAACCTCTAGCAGTGCAAAGACTGACATATAAACCTCTAGCAGTGCAAAGACTGACATATAAACATCTAACAGTGCAAATACTGACATATAAACCTCTAGAAGTTCAAAAGACTGACATAAAAAAATCTAGCAGTGCAAATACTGACATATAAACCTCTCGAAGTGCAAAGACTGACATATAAACATCTAGCAGTGCAAATACTGACTAATAAACCTCTAGAAGTTCAAAAGACTGACATAAAAACATCTAGCAGTGCAAATACTGACATATAAACCTCTAGAAATTCAAAAGACTGACATAAAAACATCTAGCAGTGCAAATACTGACATATAAACCTCTCGAAGTGCAAAGACTGACATAAAAACATCTAGCAGTGCAAATACTGACTAATAAACCTCTAGAAGTTCAAAAGACTGACATAAAAACATCTAGCAGTGCAAATACTGACATATAAACCTCTAGAAGTGCAAAGACTGACATATAAACATCTAGAAGTTCAAAAGACTGACATATAAACCTCTAGAAGTGCAAAGACTGACATATAAACATCTAGAAGTTCAAAAGACTGACATATAAACCTCTAGCAGTGCAAAGACTGACATATAAACATCTAGCAGTGCAAAGACTGACATATAAACATCTAGAAGTGCAAAGACTGACACATAAATCTCTAGAAGTTCAAAAGACTGACATATAAACATCTAGAAGTTCAAAAGACTGACATAAAAACATCTAGCAGTGCAAATACTGACATATAAACCTCTAGAAGTTCAAAAGACTGACATAAAAACATCTAGCAGTGCAAATACTGACATATAAACCTCTAGAAGTGCAAAGACTGACATATAAACATCTAGAAGTTCAAAAGACTGACATATAAACCTCTAGAAGTGCAAAGACTGACATATAAACATCTAGAAGTTCAAAAGACTGACATAAAAACATCTAGCAGTGCAAATACTGACATATAAACCTCTCGACGTGCAAAGACTGACATATAAACATCTAGAAGTTCAAAAGACTGACATATAAACCTCTAGCAGTGCAAAGACTGACATATAAACATCTAGAAGTGCAAAGACTGACATATAAACATCTAGAAGTGCAAAGACTGACACATAAATCTCTAGAAGTTCAAAAGACTGACATAAAAACATCTAGCAGTGCAAAGACTGACATATAAACATCTAGCAGTGCAAAGACTGACATATAAACATCTAGCAGTGCAAAGACTGACATATAAACATCTAACAGTGCAAAAGACATATAACCAAACATCATCAGCAACATAGCAGTATAGTATCTGCCTGAGGCAGATAGAAAATTGACGGTAGGCCGATGAAATGTGGCTGTATTATGCAGATAAAGTGACTAAAGTTAATAAATCAATAAATTGACTGCATCTGATGTTGGCAGTTATTACACAAAGTATAATACGTGAATTTAAATGTGTAACAGACAGGCAAATGAAGATGAATTTATGAAATTAGTAGCTGTACTGTATAGTTATTTGTCCATTGTCCACAGCTAATTGGCTATTGGCAGAATAATTTTTAAGCAAGAAGACACAAAAATTTTCAATTTTCAATTAATCGCAAAAGAAAACAGTCCATTAATATTGTGACGATGGCAAAATATTAGCTAGTTCGTCAGTTGTCTTAGCAAGCATTTGATAATGAAAGAATCTCTCAGTGTCAGCCACCATTCGTTTATTGCTTTTAAGTTACGTTGACTGTTAAATTACTCACTATAATTACACTATAAGAGTTTCAATTAGACTGTGAATTAATGGGACTCATGTAATTCTTTCCTTCATCAATTCTTTCTTTCTTTTGATCAAGCTAGGGAAAAAACAGTCTCTACAAATACAATTGGTTGAACAAGTCATTATATGCATTATATGTGTTCACTTTTCTATGGGTGATACTTTGTGCACCAAATTTTTTATGTCTTTATATATATATATGTGTGTGTGTGTGTGTGTGTGTGTGTGTGTGTGTGTGTGTGTGTGTGTGTGTGTGTGTGTGTGTGTGTGTGTGTGTGTGTTTGTGTGTGTTTGTATGTATAAACTACTCCAAAAAATAAAGGGAACAATTAAATATCACATCCCAGATCTGGATTAACCCATTGAGGAAAGGATTCAGAATCATACTCAAAATCAAAGTGGAAAAAAGAGATCCCAGGCTGATCAAACTCTCGAGAATTTCTTCAAGACAATCATAATGTGGCTGTGTAGTGTGTATGGCCTCAGGGTGGGGCCCTCATGGGAATCTCCCCCAAGACTGGGATTAGGGCAGTCAGCTACTGGACATTCTATGGTGCGACGTTACTGCGATGAATGCAACAATAAATGATGTCCAAGAGGTGCTGGATTTGATTCAGGTCTGGGGAACGGGCGGGCCAGTCAATAGTATCGATGCCTTTGTCATTCAGGAACCGCTGGAAAAGTCCAGCCACATAGGCCTGGCATTGTCATGCACTAGAAAGAACCCCTGGCTAGCACATGGAGGTCTGTGTGGCTCTCCAAGGATATGCCTTCCCATATAATCACTGATCCCCCGCCAAACCGGTCAAGCTGGAGGATGTTGCAGGCAGCAGAACGTTCTCAACAGCGTCTCCAGACTCTATCAAGTCAGTCACATGTTCTCAGTGTGAACCTGCTCTCAACTGTGAAGAGAACAGGGTGCCAATGGAGAATCTGCCAATTCTTGTGCTCTCTGGCAAATGCCAATGGGGCTGAACGGGGCCGGGCTTTGAACACAATTCTCGTTTGTGGAAGGTGGAGCCCTAATTCAACCCTCATGGAGACTGTTTCTGACAGTTTGGGCAGAAAAATGTGGCCTGCTGGAGGTCATTTTTAGGGGTCTGGCAGTGCTCCTCCTGTTTCTCCTTGTACAAAAGATTAACTGCTGCTCAGTTGTTGCCCTCCTACAGCCCCCTCCACCACTCCTGGTGTACAGCCTGTCTCCTGTTATCTCCTCCACGCCCTTGACACTGTGCTAGGAGACACAACAAACTTTCTGGCCACGGCGCATATGGATGTGCCATTCTTGTGGAGCTGCACTACCTGAGCAACTTTTGTGGGCTGCAGATACCGCCTCATGCTACCATTAGTGGCGAGGGCACTGGAAAATACAAAACTAGCCAAGAATCAGCAAGAAAGGATAAGGAGAGGGAAATGTCTGTGACCACCACCTGAAAAACCATTCCTTAATAGGGTCTGTCTCGCTAATTGTCCAGACAGGCTCCCTTGAAGGAGAACGATTAGTTGAGTTTTAACAGCAGGGAAAGGAACAGTATACAACAGAAGTTCAGTAGTTGTATGTGGGAAATATTTATGTTTTTATGACATTGCAGTGCAGGCAAAGACAGGAAATACGTGTGGACTCCTGAATTACTTTCAGCCACGTTTGCATCATTTTTTGATGGCTCGAATGTATACCCTACGTCAGTCATGTAATATTATTGTTATCATTATTATTTAACCACTGTGAACTGCGTTTAATTTAATTTATCATTGTCATGTCGCTATTCCTGTCAATTCAACAGATGTGTTGGTTATTAGATTGGATTGTTTACTGGAGTAAGAAGAACAAGTTCATCATAGCTTTAGCCTCTTAATTTTACTCTCAAAGTGTAACAGACTAATGCATTTAACTTTAAAAGGTACAAAAATTTCTTCAAAGGAAGCATGTCCCCGGACCTTCCTGGAACGTCTGAGGTTCTAAATTCTGTAGGAAACACTATAATTATAATTATAGTATAGTGATAATTAAAAACGGAAATAAAACTCAAAACAAAATAACAAGTCCACTACTGGTTCATATTAATTTTTTTTTAAAGAGAAAAAGCATGATGATTGAAAAAAACCATCATTGTGGCGGTGGGAGATACAGACATGTGTCTATGTGACAGTGTCATGTCCTCAGCTTCTGCCTCCTCCCTCTCCTAAGTGTGTGGGTACTTCATTGCAGGAGTGGAGTCAGGTGTGCTAGAGTTAGACTGTCAGCTGTATTCCATCTACATTCCTCTCAGCTACAAATATCGGGCCTCAACGCCACCTCCTGGCCAGATTTTAGATGCATCTAAGACATTAATCTTGTTCAGCTATTCCTCTTTGTAAACCCTGTTCTAGCCAAATACTAACATTCATCTCTGTTTGCAGACTCGCCTCCGGCCTGACTCCACATACAGCCATTACAACATAGTGCAATTCTTTCTCTGTGTCTGACCCATCCCTGAGGGAGCAGCGGGCGGCCCTCTGGAAGCTCTTGGGGTCTCAGGGTCCTGCTCAAGGACCCAATGACACGTAGATCCCGGTGGGACTTGAACTGGCCACCTTCCGATCGGGAGACGGCTGCTCTGCCCACTGAGCTACAGCCGCCACTCCAGTATGGGATGGTACCCACTAGACTTGAGCACACCAAGATTCCTCTGAATATAAAAAACACTGGTTAAGTAACATGCTTACACCCTGAAGATAATGATGTGATAACAATGATGAGGATTCGAAACGACAATCAATTGACAATTCCTTGAAGAGTAAAGCTTCCAATCCTGTAAACTTTCATTTTAGATTAGTATTTGATCTATCATTATTCCAAGATACATTGAATGCCTTACTTTGTGTAAATAAATTCATTTTTTTCACACTGCGTTTGCCTCTTTGTTGTGCACCTGGGTTTGAACTACCGTATAGCCGTAACTAATGAATACAGACTCTGAATGACACTTCTGAATAAAGTGGAAGCAATTTATCATGCACAGTTCAATACAAAATTTGAAAAAGAAACACGATTTGACAGATTTAATTTATGTAGTTTTAGAATCCAGATTGTAAATATGTGTATGAATATAGAAAAGAGTAGAGTAGAGAATAATAAGAATAGTAGATTATCTATATTGCTCAGTTCAGTTAACCAACAATTATAATCCAGTACAGTCAGGTTGGTTGCGCACAGGCCTTATTCATCCTAATAATGTTATTAAGTTAAAACTGAAAGAAATTCAGTTTGGTTGAAATTGTTGACATATATCTTGATTATGTAAAATTCATTAATTATTTTTTTGAGTAAGAGACGGCTCGCCTTTGTAAAGCCGTCAAGCGTATGGAATTAAAAATATATCGATGTTCAAAAATTCTCAATATTTAATGAAGAACAAGTAATAGGATTTTAACAACGTAATAATGTTATGTAATAACCAAGACCAAACCTGAAGGTTGATACAGAAGCTATTGAACTTCTTTAGACTAGAAGACATTTCATATCTCATCTCAGAGGTCCTAACAAACTGTTGAGGAGTCAAACATTTAATCTCCCGTGATGATTGGTGAGGTCACTTGGTTGCAGTTGATGATCCATTTATTATTAAGATATAAGATAGGACACATTCAGCTTGATTATTTACTGGATGATCATGTGATTCATTAGCATAACATGATTCAAAGTGTGATTGAACTTCTCTGCCTGGGGAGAGAAGACAAGAACTTATTGTATGGCTTTTATTTGGCTGATTGCTGGTGGCATGAAGAATCAAGAAATAATTCAGATTCTACGTTCATATTCAAATATGCTTCCAAATGTAGTCAATTATTCCTTACCCAAAGATCCAAACACATATTAAAATGTCATAAAAATGTATTTGCTTCAAAAGACGAAAAGGAATAATATATCTTCTGGACAATTAACCAGACGGATAAACAAACAACTGATGGTCATAAGATAAGAATTTAAAACAAAGTATGATTCACAATTAGACACCACTCAAGTTACTCCAATCCTCTACTTCTGGACATCTAAAGGTTATTGTCCCATGATAGTTTGTTCCTCATAGTATGAATACTTGCCCATGCAAACACTCCCTTAGAATTTGAAAACAAAATGGCATTATTTTTATTTTTGACTCTTTAGATCATGAAATTTAAGTTGGTTAAAGCTAGTTTTAACAACTTAAATGTAATGATCAACTTAGTTATTTTTCAGACAATCAGTTTATTGATTTTTTTTAAATGAAACAAATGTACTATATTACTGAGTTACATGAGTACTTTCATGTGTGGTAGACTCATGCATTTTTGGAAACAAAAGATCACATTTGCTGGGCCGGGCTCTCAACTGTAGTTTGAATAAATAAGAAAAAGATTAGAAAAGTAATTTAAACTAAATTATTTTAAGTAAATTTCTTAAAATCATCTTAATGAAGTGCTACTTTATATTAAGGCATGCAGTATTTTGACTCTGATAAACATGGTTATCTTTAATTTACTGAACAAAATTACGTTCCATATACTAAATACGGTTATGCTTAATGTTACCAAAGACAATAATGTAATCCCAAAAAAAATATCTATTCCATTAATGCTATTAAACTCCATTGTTTTAAGTTAAGTAAAGCAAACGACTATAGTGGTTCTGTTCAGGGTACACAGGCCCGTGGACGTCAATGCGCGCTCCCGACAACAAACCTATGACGCCTCCATCCGGGTCTTGCTACGAACTCGCTCTCCAACATGGCGGCGTCAGGTGAGGTTTATGAGGGTGAACGATCTTGGTCTTTTTGGGGTATTTTAGTTCATTAATTGTCAATACAACGAATTCGCTATGGTTTTATGGTTGTTAATACCTTGTGTTGTTGATTTGTGTCGTGTCCAGTATGTATAAAGAGTTTAATCGATGTTTTTGACTCGGTAAAGACGCAACTGCTGGAGGAAGGGGAATGAAGACTTGCACAATCTGAATTTTTTTTCACCGTGCAGCTCACGTGTGATGTTTTTACTTTAGACGTTGTTATAGTTATATCTGGCTTTGATAAAATTCTGTATTCCGTGTGTTGGATATGGTGTGAAATGTCAGATTGTTTTAACTGCGAGGAGAGCTGCCACATTTTATGCCCATAGCTGACTCGCTGTGGGACTCAGAGCAGATAACCGTCAGGCGCGAGCGCGTCTCGTGGAGGAGGGGTTGGGCCGACCAGTTTTTCGAGCCCGATCGGTCTCCCCACGTGTGCTGACTGGCTATTGTCGATCCGTATGCGTTGAAACTGTGTAACTAGACTGACTAGGCCTTAAAACGTACCCAGCTTAGCATCATAACTTTGAACCAGTCAAATCATACCCCGATGATGGCGCACTTGGATCTTGACGCTGCAATGAGTGCTAGGCCCCAAAACCTAGCCAGCTAAGCAGGGAGAGTTCCCCGTCAGCAATCCTCTGCTGACTAAGCCATCGTCGCTACAAAGATAAAAGCGATCTGCGTGAATATGAAACAAACATCCTGCCTTTTCAGCATATTAGTTAACGATTAGCCGTCGTCACTATTCTGTAGTGTTAATGTACCAAAAGTTTGGCTTACATAAAGTAATCGTTAGTCCTTTGCTCGCTAATATCATTAGCGAGGAGCGCCCGCGAAGTTCTAGAGTACACGACATGTTTAAATATACTTTCAGACGATACACATCGTCCAGGCCGGATATTTCAGGGTTGTTGATTGTAAGCAGTGTTTGGCAAATAGCTTTGTAACGATTAGAATGTTCTGCGGGATAGAATTTTAACAGTCAGCCTTCCTATCAGCTTTGCTGACCACCTTTTTTCCTCCTCGGAGTATTACAAACCAGACCTGGCCGATCAGGTGAGCTGTGTGGACCAACTTGCAACTGTTTGTCATACAAACACACACCTTGGCCATAAAGCCGGTTTCTGCTGATGTGACAGCAGTGTGGACAGTCGAATCAGAACGAAATGACCAGATGGGAAATGTTTGTCTTCCGGAGGCTTGGGATGGTCGAATTATGCCCAATTTACATTCTGATTCCCACCAAGTGAATCAGTTTTTCCTTCAATAAAATGTTGGTGTATTCTGCCCTTCCATGACTAAGACAGTTTGAGAGAATGGGTGCTTATGGGAGTAGCCCAATGCCGTCTCAGTTGGTGATCATAGCAATCTAAATTGACTGAAAGACCTTATATGAAAAGCAAAAATGAAGGTGAAGGGGTGCATGTAGACAAATTAATTAACATGTGATACCTTTGCCATTAAAATTAAATATGTAGTGAAATAGTCAATTGTGTATTTTCAAAGGTTTGGCCTTTTTGACCATGCACAAGTTAAGATTATTGTACAAATTTGATACTTATCAAACAAGTAGAAACACTGGAACATAATTTATGTCTTTTTCTAACTGATCATGCATATATAAATGTTTTGATGGATAATCACACCATCATTACAGGAAATATTCTAACCACATTTTCTCAAAAACCTGGACAGAATTCAGTGAAACTTCAAATATCATTTTAAGGGGCCTTCAAGTGGTGCATGCTATAATTAGATTCTTCGATATTAGACTTTAAACGATCGATCGGCGCCGGGAAGCTAAGTCTGATGAAATGGGCCAAGCAGAAACTCTGTAAAGCCAGTTGCAAGCATGTACCTATCATGCACACCAAGCATGAGCTACCACGTCTCCAAATATCTCACAAGTGAACCAGAAAAAACACCTCGCAATTTAAAACACCAGTAAGGACAAAATACGCTGTTGAGGAACAACCCTTAAAATACTCGGTGCAATGAACTTATTCACACATTTCTCATTTAATTGCCCAGAAACAAGTAAGTTAAGATGCTTGCGTTAGCACAGCGGCTAAGGCTAGCAGGAGCTCAGAGCCAGCCACGAGACCTGAAGTCCATGAACAAAGCCAACCTATAATGGATGGAACAATGCTTAACAAGTTTTATTTTCACTCTTAAATGTCTTTACAATTGGTTTAAGAAATACTAGACGGGGAGGATATTAGGTACATTAATTTCAGAATACATAAATTCAATACAATGCCGACCAGCCTTGTTACTTCCACTACAATCCTTCGAAGATAAAAGCATGTCAAATAAATTACTCATTAAAGAAAAAAATTGGAATCGGCCGGTCAGACTTTTATAAAATCGGTGATCGGCCAAGAAAATTGCAAGCGGTGCATCTCTATTATATATGCTTATTTTTATATTTCAAAGCGTATTTGAGCTGATGTTTCCATGAGTTTGGTCATTCTCCCATATCAATATCACCACTGATTGAGTTTTTCCAATAGTGGGGGAATCTGTCCTTGGAGAATTTTTTGTCCTAATTTTAAATGAAAGTCTTTTTAGTCATTTACTTATTTGGACTAACCCAAAGCCTAGCATGTTTTTTCCTTGACTGACTCTGTGCTCTTGGGTTTATCCCCGATTTAGCTAAGAAGAAGAACAAGAAGGGTAAGACCCTCACTCTGACTGACTTTCTGGCAGACGACAAGAGTGGAGGCAACACCGTTGCTCCCAGCTACCCACCCAAATCCACTAGCTGGGCTGATGAGACTGATGACCTGGATGGTGATGGTGAGTATAAACTGAAATTAAGTCTAATTTTTTTTGCCTACCCCGCATCTTTCCTTGAAAAGTACATTCTCTCTATGGTTTGGGTTTCCTTTCTTTTTCTCCTTTTTTTGTGGGTGGTTGGGGGGTGATAGAAGAAAATAAATATGTTTAAGTATGCCGTCTGACAGGTAGCGTCAGTCTGTATTTTTTCCTAATTTTACATTTATCTATAACACTAGGTTGGTTTATATGGGAAAATTTTCTCCTATCCAAATTAAACCTTTCCAAATTGCAATGTCAGTCGCCTCTTCACATGACTGGTGATCTTTTCCAAACCAGTGTTTACATGCATCGAATCATCTAATTGGAAACGGGTTTCTGACTTGCAACGATAATCCACACTCCAGCTCAGAAAGTGGTACTAAGGCTATGATGAGCTAGCTGCCAACCGCCAAAAAGTGCCCAGAAGAAGAATACGACAGAGGGCATGCACAGAAGTGACTTTTAGTCCATCTGACCGTCTAACTATGTTAAACTCTTTCAAAATTTGCAATGGGTAAATAACTCTCCGATGTAGACCAGTACTTTTTTGAAGTCGCCATATTTGAAATGCCTGACGGCGCTGTGCGTCTGCTGAAAAACTCAGCCAGAGCATTACGTCACGACGTTGGACATGCACCGACACAACTCAAACAGAAAACTTTCTGAAACAGTGTTTACATGAAGCGACTGGCTATCGGAAAAGGCTTTCCAAAAGCGTTTAGACTAACCCTTTGCAAAGGAATGAAATCTCATTTGGAAAGGGCTTTCTCTTCGGATGGTGGAGTTTACATGCAGCATTTTCCTTCCGATCAGGCGTCCGAATATTTTCTGAATTAGGTTGTCCATGTAAAACCACCTATTGCGACAATAGGACTGGGTGATTCTTGATTAAACAAAAATCACAATTCCACAATGTTTTGCACTACTGTTTTTCCTCAGTTTTGTTGCACTCAAATACTAGATAGATTCCCCAAATAAAGCAAAATATACCGTATGATGGTGCGAAATAGAACAAATATGAAAGGGTAATGCAAATTCCATGCGTACATCTGTTCTCGGCTCTAATGGGTAAACAGTAGGTGGGTCTACATTGGAAACTTTTTTCTCCTATCCGAAATAAACCTTTCCGAATTGCAATATTGGTCGCCTGTTTACATGACCTGTGATATTTTCAGACCCGATGTTTACATGCATCGACTCATCTAATCGGATACAGCTTTCTGACATGCACAGACAATTCACACCCCAGCTAATAAGGTGGCAATAGTGCTAGGATAAATGGGACCCTACCATTATGAGGGAGGTGGTAAAAATGTTATGGTGTAAATCTTGTTGAAGACCGTTTGAGTGCACACATTGAGCAAAGTCTTAATCAACATGAACTTCATGAAGAGTTTTGCTAAATTACCCTGCCCCAAAGCCAATATTGATAATAAGCGATGGATGAGATTGAAGAATATTGTGGTGAGTCATTGAACGAGACCAAACGAGAATCGTAGGAAAACGACTGCATCAATATCCAAGTATAATATTTTTACAGAAATTCTTTTTAATCTGTTATCAAATAAAAACCCACTGATTCAATAGAGCGCTCAAAGAGATGTCACAGTCTTAAAACGTTACAGCCATAAGTTTGCTTACATATCTTCCTTCTCTCATCTCACCAGTCTCAACGTCGTGGCATACGGAAGAGGATAGCTTCCGGGCACCAGCGATTGACCGCTCCATCCTGCCCACGGCACCACGCTCTGCTCGTGAACCCAATATCGACCGTTCTCGACTGCCCCGCAGCCCGCCTTACACTGCCTTCCTGGGCAACCTGCCCTACGATGTCAGCGAGGACTCAATCAAAGACTTCTTCCGCGGCTTAGCAGTAAGTGTAGCCAAAAACATGCATGTGGAGCGGGGCATGTAACATGTTGCACCTCCTAGTTACAGCTCTGCAACACATTCACACAAATACTGGAACCTCGGTGACCGTTTCATTTTTTTGTTTTTATAAGACTTGCAAACACCTCACTTATCTGAAAAAAATTGCAAAATGAGTCCATGTCATCTATACTCAACGGCATCTTTTTTTTAGACTTAATTACCAAAATATTTAGTCATGTATATAAACGCTGCCCTCAATACTGCTTTAGTTACCACTCTGTGGGACCACTGAAGTATTTTTTTAGGAATTAATACACAGGACATATGTCTGCCCGGTTTTTTGCTTTGGACGGACAGTTTTCCAAGTAGGGAGCTAATGTTGTTCAACCTGTTTTCATGTTATTGAAGGAATGCTTCAAAAATGGCCCAGTTCCTTGTTTGACCGGGAATGTCTAAATGGTTTTCTTGGAAACAAGTTAGTTCACCTGACTCTGAAGGGTAGTCGTGTTGTCTGCAGCATTATTCGTATCTATTATGCTCTGTTTTGGCTGTATCGGCAAGCTCTACAAAATGCTCTAATGTGTACGGATGAATGTAGGATACAGAGGGAAGGCGCTGTATCTATATGCCTTAACATTGAACTTATTTCAACCTTTAGAAAGTTTTTTTTAATATTTAAACAAAAATGTTGTACAGGCTGAATTATTACACAACACAGAAAATGTGACGATGAGAGCCGATTCCTGTCTCATTCCATTCTGCATGCAGCATTGTTACTGTAAAGGGTATGATAAGTGGCACAACAGAGTAAATGAGTCATAATATGAAACGATAAAAAGTTGTTTTGTCTTCACAGAATGAAGATTAAATAAACACGCTCCTCGGGCATTTTCTCCATCCCATAGCTAACCAGTTCCTTTAATTTGATTGCTTGTTTCCTTGGGTGATATGTAGGTGAACTACACAGTGTGACATTCTGTTTCATGCCCCATTTAACCTTTGTCTTAATCTACAGATCAGTGCAGTTCGTCTGCCTCGAGAGCCCAGTCACCCCGAGAGGCTGAAGGGTTTTGGTTATGCTGAGTTTGATGATGTGGATTCCCTCCTGAGGGCCCTCAGTCTCAATGAAGAGGTAAGAGAACTTAGGTTAATTTGCATTTTTATTCACTTAGTTTTGTTATTTATTGTCATTTTATTAGTTTATTTGTGTTTTATTCACTTGCAGCTGATTTAAGATTTGCTTGACTTAGCTATACAGTGGTTCTTCCGTTACAAGCTTAATACGTTCCAAGACCTTGCTTGCAAACCAAAAAACTCGTAAACCGAAACAGATTTCCCCATTCAAATGAATGGAAATCCCCATTAGTTGGTTCCATATCCCAAAAATATTCAGCTAAAAATAATTGTCCATGTTATTTTATAAAGAGTAAAAGTAGTTTTAACTAAAAAATAGCAATGATAAATGATATAAAAGCCTTACTTACGGCTGATACTGGCTCACCTAACTTTGTCTTACTCGATTCCTTCCAAATGTAACTGGACACGAGCGTGCGGATACTACACTACACTGCAAGTGTATGGCGCTAACTGAGACCAAGTGCTAGGGAGGCTGACCTGAGATCCAATTGTTTTTCGCTCTAGTCTGGGGGAAAGGAAACCCACGCTCCTGTCTTTGACTTATTCAAAAAGGATGCTCGGAACCAATGCAGAGCACTCCCATACCAAGCAAATTTCTTACCCGGTACAGGTACTCGCTCGTATCGGGGAAAATCCGCGATACTAGCAAAAAAAACCAAAAACGGTCTTAAATGAAATTACTTTCGTAAGGCAAGGCAAATCTTTGGAAAAATCTTTGCTCGTAAATCAAAATACTCTTAAAGCAACGCACTCAAAGGAGGCACCACTGTTCTTGTATTGCACTTTACAATCTTGGGTTAGTAGAGGCACGACTGTATAGAATGACATAGATCTCTAATAGAGTGCTCATTTCTCTTAAAATGTGTACAGGAAATAACATACTCTTTTTCCTCTATCTCCCATCCCACAGAACCTTGGAAACCGAAGAATTCGTGTGGATATTGCAGATCAGTCCAATGATAAAGGTACATTGGTAGCTTTTACTGCTTTGACCTGAGCTTTGATCATCATTTAGCCGTAGGTTTAAATAAGTTTTATGATATTGATATATATTAAATACAATATATATACATATAAAAAATATTTATACCTATATTTGTGTGTATATACAGTGTCGTGCAAAAATATTTGTCTGATTTCTGTTTTGTTTTGTTTTTTGCATATTTGGCTCACATCTTGATCTTAAACAGTTTGATGATCTTGTTTAAGATCGTCAAACAAATTCTAATATGATACAAAGATAATCAAAGTAAAGTGAAATTGCAGTTTTTAAATTATGATTTTATTAATTAAATATAAAAGAAAAGTAATTGCCACCCTTGTTAAATCATGAGTTAACTGTAATTAGCCACATTTTTGGAAAGCTGAGTTATATTTCACTTGCCACACCCAAGACTGATTACTGCCAGTCCTGTTGAATCAAGAAATCCCTTAAGTAGAACCTGTCTGAAGTAGATTAAAAGAGCTCAAAGCAACACATCAAGCCGAGATCCAACAAAGTCATTGAAATATACCAGCCTGGGAAGGGTTACAAAGCCATTTCTAAGGCTTTGGGACTCCAGCGAACCACTGTGAGAGCCATTATCCACAATGGAGAAAACTGGGAACAGTGTTGAACCTTCGCAGGAGTGATCGGCCTACTAAAATTACAGTTCAAGTTCAAGTGATTATAACTTAAAAACTTAAATATACATGTATATTATGAATTACTTTACTATACATCATTACATAGCGCACTCACACCAACACTATAAGATTAATAGACACACTTTATAAGATTAATAAACGCACTATATTTTCTAAAGCACAGCTTCTCAAATAGGAGTAAATAAAAATAGTTTATCTAAGTTGCCGAAATACTCATTTAAAAAATAAGTCCACTAAATTAAATTCTGTCTAAATTGTAACAATAATGTAACATTTTTATGCCTCACTTGTTCTCAGTATAATCTCTGCAGTATGATGAGCTCATGAACTACTATTGGAGAGATTCTCACATTGACCAGTATATCCGTAGGGACATATTCTAAATGCATAAGAATGTATGCATTTAGAATATGTCCCTTAGACATACATTCTTGTCTTCTGCACAAGAATTCTGTTTTAACTGCACTCCTCAAACTTTTGTGATGGAGAAAGTGCCGTTGTCACAATGTAGATCGGGTTAGCCAGAAATAGCATTACGGTTTGATGGCCGACGGGTAAAAACACCGCAACTTAAGAAAACACATGCCCATAGATAAAACACACGCACGCTGCAAGCCACAACATATTAATAAAAACGATCTGCAAAAACCAAAACGCAACAGAAGTGTTTAATAAGGACACTTAAAAGTGATGTATGGTTAATAGTTTTCTTCAGCATGTGTAATGCACCTTGTTTACTGTAGCGTTGGGTACTGGGCATGTTAGGGTTAAGTTTCCTTCATAAACATTTCCGTTGTGGTTTTTTTACAGATTGGTTTTCTTGTGTTGTGTTGGGGCTTTTGTAGCCTGTGTGTGTTGTCAAATTGATTTAGGTTTCTTTATTTATTTACTTATGGTTTATCAATTTGCATGTGTTTTCTTAAGTTGCAGTGCGTTTGACCTTTTCAGCCAACGTATTAAGGCGTTTCACACCTTACTCGAGAGTGACTGTTCATAAGCGAAATAAAATGCAGAAATGGCTGTCTAATTTTCCACCATTAGCATTTTGCCAAACCCAGCTTAATCAGTTAACCGAGTGACGTTAGGGTGTGTTTGATTTGCGTCACCTACATTGCTTGCTGGGTGTTGCATTATGTCATGGATTGTTCTGGGTAAATGTAGCCTTAATTTCTTAACCACGCATCTTATTTTAATATTACCCATTATTTCCTAGCTGTGCATTTAGAGAATTGGTTAAGGCTATGTACTTTAAATAATTACTATCTTTTTTTTCTTATCAACTTCAGAGAGAGACGGTGGATCTATGGGAGGCCGAGACCGGGGTGGACGGATGTCAGATATGGGTCCAGACAAAACGGATACCGACTGGAGGGCACGCCCCAGTGCTGACTCTGACGAACCACCGCCGAAGAGAGATGATGCCTTTGGAGAAAGTGAGTCTTAATTTGTGTCTTTATTTCACATTTGACCCAAGCTTAACTATGTTGGGTCAATTTCAGTGTACCAAGGGTAAAGTGGATCCTTCTTTTTCCCTTTTTTTAACATGACCAAGGAGAATATTCCAATTTACTCAAACCAACTAATATGTAAAAGCATTTAAACAGCCTTCCTTTTTCGGAAATTAAGATTTTGACCAATTTAATTCCATGTCTTTGGTGTAGGTGTAGGCCAGCTTCTCAATTGTAAAACATACTTTAGTGTTTTTTATATATTATTACACATTTTGAATAACTTAACACATCTCTTTCTTCTAGACTCTACTTGATTTATCCTTTATTAGTCATACACAGTACACCATAGTCACTGAGGGAGTAGTTGGCAGCTCCAACTATGAAGTGCCGGGGAGCATTTTCGGTCAAGGTATCTTGCTCGAAAACCCTACATGCATGAAGACGTGCTGGGGCTTGAACTGTCTAGCTTCCAGTCCTCCGATTGGGAGAAGGCCGCCCTACCAGCTGCTACGGCCGCCCTACCAACAGAGCTACGGCCGCCCTACCAACAGAGCTACGGCCGCCCTACCAGCTGAACCACAGTCGCCCCTAGTTGATGGGCGTTTAGACCAGCAATTGATTTCCTTTTCTGTTGTTGTAGGATCACGGGACCGTTATGAGTCCGATCGTTACAGAGATGGGCCAAGGCGGGACAATGATCGCTATGAAGGAGGACGAGACCGCTTCCGGGATCGTTACGATGACAGGGACCGCAGGGATTATGATAGAGGTGTGATATTTTCTTGTTTGTATACTGTGTTGGGGTTCCCTCCTTAAATCCGCCCGTCTCTCGCTCGATCATCTTTCTCTCTTTCTCGCTTTCAATTCCTGCTGCTCTGCATCAGGTAGTCTCACGATACATTCATATTGGTTGAAGGAGAAGCCTTTTGCTGTATTTGATGTTCTTAATGAAAATGCAGCAGAATCTTTATACTTCAGAAGTTATATTTGCATAGAGATTGCAATTGTATGTTTTATCACCCACCTCCAATGACGAGTAGTTCATCCATTTAAATTCTAACAGTTTGTCTATTTCTCCAAGCAAATAGAAACCACAGCATACTTTTAAACAGGAGATGTACAATTTCCTTGCTTATGTTATTTTCAGATTAAGGTTTTGCCTTGGCCTCCAATAAATCAGTATTGTACATCATTTTAGGTTTTGACTCTCGTGGTGGTGCTGGTGGTGCTGGTGGTGCTGGAGGAGGAGGTCGTCGGGCATTTGGCAGTGGCTTCCGCCGAGACTACGATGACAGTCGGGGTAGCAGCGATCGTTACGGCGACCGAGACCGTTACGGGGACCGTGAGGACCGGTACGAGAGGCGGGATGAGAAGCGTGAGGAAAGAGGTAAGCGTTCAAAATAGAAATGCTGTGTTTGGTTGCCATTCATTTTATAATAATCTTATTAAGTTAATTGGATGTGGTAACTTACATTTAGCCATTAGATTGACATGTTTTTTCCTCTAAGATTGTTTTTTAAGTCAAGCCTTACTATTTGCTTGTGTGAACACAAAATTCTGATATTCAGTCAAATCTTTTCATGTTATCTTTTCTTTCTGATGTCACATCAGCTCCTCTGCAGAGGCCTAAGTTGAACCTTAAGCCCCGGACTGTGCCCAAGGAAGAGGAAGGCGGCAGCGGTGGTGGTGGTGGTGGTGGCGGCGGCGGCGGCGGCGGCGGTGGGAGTGGTGGTGGTGGTGGTGGTGTTGGCGGCGGCGGTGGTGGTGGTAATCCACCAGCTCCACCTCCAAGCTCCAGCAGTAGGGCCTCATCTATCTTTGGTGCAGCTAAGCCAGTTGATACAGCAGCAAGGGAGAGGGAGATGGAGGAAAGACTGAAGAAACAGGAGGAGAGGCTGCAGAGGCAGCTGGAAGATGATAAAGGCCGAGGACCAGACAAAAAGATGCGAGACCGGTAAGGATTTGCCATGGGTTGTCATGATGGAATTTTTTATTAGCTTTGTGATGCAAAGTCAATACACATATTTTTAATAATCTTTGTTTGAGAAGAGTTCATGGTATTGGTATTTCAATACATTAAAAATAATATACAACTTTTATCTGCAGAGTATTTTTATGTTTATGGCTTTAAAGATCTCTAAGCTTTTTTATACACCATATTATAATGCAAGGGTATTTTAGGATTTTTTTTTATTTTTTTCCTTTTCTGGCAAAAATGTTCAATCTGGGCCATTTCGAATGTTTAACGTGTGCAACACATTTACAAATTTTTTCCCATTACTGCAACTTTAAAGAATAAGAGATGATGTAAACAGTGCAACTGTGTATTCCTTCTGAGACAAATTGAATATGTCGACCAGGAAGGTTACAAAATGTCTTTTATTAGTAAGTTTGTTTTTTTGCAATTCAATAGCGCCTTGTTTTTCATGATTCTGAAAATCGTTTCAAACTGACCATGAAAATTAAAGGACTCGTGTTCATGAAAATACACTTTTGTCGTTGATATTGGGATTCTGTAAAAATCGTCTCCTGATCACACTTGTTTTCTGTTGTTTCAGAGACCCAAGCTGGCGCAGCGAGGAAGCTCCTACTCAGCGATCTCGCACAGGAAGTGAGTCCTCACAGCAAGGAAGCACTTCTGGGAGAGGTGAGCTTCTTTCTGCAGAAAACCTATGTGCTCTTACTTCTTAAGTAGAATTAGGAAAGTATCAGGCTTAATTAAGAATGTTTGATATCTCATCAAGTGTGAACGCAGGTCCACTATGATCGAAAAGGTTGATAAACTATGTGTTCATCTTGCACCAGGGTCCCGTTGTCGAGATGGCGAGCGCTCTGGAGAGAATGAAGTTTTCAATGGAAGAGAAGGTGAACCCTCCTCCCCTGGAGTCTCCCCTCTTCCCCTCTCTTCCAGCTCCTTGAAGGAGCCGCTGAAGGTGATACCTGCGCCTCCTCCCAAGGAGAACGCTTGGGCCAAGAGAAGTGCGGCCAGCACCAGCTCTTGTGATGGTGAAGTAAGATCTCCTGTCTCTCCTGTCTCACCAAGTGATTCGGCCCCTCCCAAGCTCAGGTAAGAATACGCTGGTAGATGAACTGAATTTTTAGATACCTATGGGGAACACACTGCTTAGAAACATTTCAAATAATAGGACAAACTCAGGTTTTTGCTGGAAGAAATTGGTGTATAGATTACATTTGATGACTGTTCTTATGTTCTTACAGCTCCCCAAGTTGTGCAGAGGAAATAACATCTGGAAAAGGTAAGGCATATTTACGATTGCGAAGCACAAACCTTTATAGCAATTACTAGTAGAATTAAGCAAAATATGTCAGTGTTACTCTTGCACAAAAATATAGACAAATATACACTAAGACCAATGAGTCAAATATGTGCTAAATGTGCCTATCCGTTAAACAAGACTTAAAGTCAGCCACCTAAGCCCTGTGCCAGTGCAAACGTCAACACATATAATAAACTAAAATGGTGGATGGATGAAAATGAGGATTTTCTCTTTTTTAGATCCTTACCAAAAGTGAGGACAATTATATGGTTGAAAGACCATGTTCTTAATCAGTACAATTTATTATCTGGGCTGTGGCTTTTTCCAAGGTATCTCGGTGCGGTTCTCCCTCTACTTCTTCAGATGAACTCAGCTTTTATTTATGACATCTGATTTGTGCGTCCTTTGAATTTGTAGCTAAAAACACGCTAACAATATGCATACATTACAATGTATGCATTTAGAATATGTCCCTACGGATATATTGGTCAATGTGCGAATCTCCAATAGCAGTTCATGAGTTCATCTTACTGCAGAGATTGTACTGAGAACAAGTGAGGCATAAAAATCTCACATTATTGTTACAATACAGTGACAAAAAAGAAATGTCACTTCCACACTCAAGCAATCTGGCCAAAAGTGGAAATATTGGCCAGAACATCAAGTCAGTATCAAATTTGATGTTTTTTGCTGTACGCGCTCGGCCTCTGGCAGTGTTGTTGCACGTCGTGCACCTCATTTGGTCCATCCAACCCTTTGGCCTTTTATGCTTCGGTGTGTTGTGAGTGTAGTCTCCTGTATCAAGTCCACCAACCTCGCTTCACTCAAATATCTGGCCTCTCCTTTAAGATGAGAACAAGGCTGACAGTGTGCAACGAGACCGGGGGGCCCCAAGGGCACGAGGGGGGCCGGCAGGACCTGGAGCAGGGCAGGAGCCCAACAGAGACCGAAGAAAGGAGGCAGACAGGTCAGCCACGCAGAGCTAGCGACTCTTCAAGAGAGGTTATTTGCTGGGCATTCGTAAAGAGTGTCCTGTACTCAGTTACTCAACAGATGACACACTAATTGTGTTACTGGACACTAGGACCATGGGAACACTAGAATTGTTGGTGTGAGCATACATTCAGAGGATGTATAAAGGGAAAAATGAATTCCAACGGTAAAACATCTGGGTGCGAAGAAGATTCTGGATTTTTTTGATGCAGATTAGCATACTTTTTGCTTCTTGAGTCTTCGACACATAGGGTTTATATTCCAGCCCTGAGCTCTTGTGATAAATTTTAACCAGTGTGTTTCCTGTGATTGTAGAAGAGATGACAGAAGAGACCGAGACTCCAGACCCCCTCCAGAGCCAAAGAAATTTGAAGGCCCAAACCCCGTAAGTTCTTCACTTCCGCTACTTAAAAAGTAGAAATGGATGTTCCTGCCTCAGTTTGACTTTTGTAGAGTTTTGCCTCTAAATCTCCTTTGTTGATTCAAGGTATGTTTTGATGTTTCAGAAGTTCAGCTCAGCCAGTAAGTACGCCGCTTTACTAATGGATGGTGACCAAGGAGATGATGCAGAGGACGTAGAATAGAGAGAAGATGACAAGACTATGCCTGAAAGTGCATGATAAGGAGAAATGGCAGATGCAGGAAAAAAATTATCTCACATAGGTTATAAAAACTCCTTACATGGAAGACGATCCTTGGAGGACATCATTCCCTCCCCTCTTTTCGTCCTTCAAACCTGCCATTTATTTTCAAAGCATCAACCCATCATCCCTCCCCTGCCACATCCTTAAGACTATTCAGGTTTGGAAGAATAGTCTCATACTGGACTTGTTTTAAATGGAAAAAAGTAGCTAACATATGGCAAAGTGATGGATAACATTGAATTAATTGTAATAAATAAATGGAGAAGTGAGGAAAAAAAATGAATCTGTATATTTGTGAATCACAGATGTGGCGAGCCCGGGTTATATAACAGAAGATGTAATTTAGTAAGTGGAACATGTTTTCTTTATAAACTTTTGTTTTGATTTGCATTATTCCTACACTAAAGATATAGACATCAATTATAAGCCATATTTTATCTCTAGTTAAATTTTTCAATCCATTGCTTAATCTGATTTCAACATTTTCCCCGCACAGTCTGTCTTCCAGGACTGAGCGGTCATAAATGCTGGGATTAGCTGCCAACTTTAAAAAGACTTGTCAATCGTGTGTGTGCAGTTCAACAGAACTTGATTTAATTATATTATCAATATGGATGCAACGTTATTATAAGACATTGTGTATACATAGGTAACTAAAGCATTGCTGGAATGACTTGCATGTTTAAAAGACATATAGAAGTGAATGTCCACTACAGTTGTTGCTCAAAATGAAGTACCACATATGTAAGCCAGTGATTTACATAACTCTTTCAACACCGAATAATAAAATCATCAACTCAATTAAAAGCTCATATTGATCATGGCCAGTCGTCCCATAGATTTAATTTCATTAACTTCCAATTTGTATTACATCTGCAACAATTTTCTCTTCTCATCCATACACTTGCAATCATACGAAAATTTGTCTTAAGAGGAAGGAAATATTCTATTGCTGTAATTATAGAAGACCGAGTTCAGTGACATTGTGATGAAACCCTCAGCATGTGTGTGTTTCTCTGGTGACTGCTCTGGTGTGGTCTGTTGAGCAGTTTCTTTAGTGTCGTCCCCTGCTAAGAGCTGGATTCTTCCTGGCAGCTGCTTATGATCCTACTGAGCTTCACAAACACAAAAGGGCACCCATTAAGTCATAAAACGGGACACCTCTAGAACACGCTTTCAAGTGAAAATAGGCGTACGAGAGACTGGGATTAGAGAAAATAAAATCCCTTCCTGCGGGTAAAGGTTTAAAAGTCTGTGAAGAGTTTGTTGATGCTTAATTAACAATAATTGAAGAAAGTGGTCAAGTGCCACTCGGAGCATATCGTGGGACTGTAAGATAGTGCAAAATATCAACCAGTGGATACAGCACAAGATAAAAGGCATTATTATTCCCACTGGTAGAAACTCAAGTGATACAGCAGCTACATAATGCACTAGATGAGGCAAATGAAATACCCACACATTGTGTTCATCAGACTACTGTTCCTCCGAGTAGCACCAATATACACGAAAGGGACCAGAGTTTAAGGCCTACTCCTCCCATAGAACTGGTTCACAGCTTAAAGTGACTTAATGTCATAAATAAGAGGGGCTTGATATTTTATATTAAGAAAAAGAAGCCTTTGTCACATATAGTCATAAGAACAGTACAACGTGGTGAAATTGGTACTCTGCATTTAAGCCATCCATGAGGAGTAGTGGGCAGCTATCTATAGCGTATGGGGAGCAGATTGTGGTTTAGGGTCTTGCTCAAAGACCCTTCGACATCGACACTTGCTTGGGCTCGAACGAGCGATTTTCCAATTGGGAGACGGCCACTCCACCCACAGAGCTACAATATGAACTGGTGACTCATCCAGGGTGAATTCCGCTGCCAGCTGGGAAAAGCTCCAGCTCTTGTGACCCTGAACAAGATATGGGGGTATGGATAATGAATATATATGACTTTTAATTTGTCCTTTATTAATCACATACAGTACAACATATTGAAATTATTGTTCTGCACTCGACCCATCCCTAAGGAGGAGTGGGAAGCTCCTTAAATGTCAAAGATCAAGGACAGCATTCCAGGGGGTTGATCCGGCTACCTTCCAATTTTCCGTTATGGAGACGACCTCTCTACCCGCTGAGTAACAGCCGCCCCAACAATACATACAACAAAATACGATACAAAACAAGACATACATAATACTGGTATTCAATGTGTATGTAGAATATTCAGTCCATTACAATTCACTGTTTGAACTTCAAGAAAGTTTACTTTTACTTACTTAAACATTACTTAGAAAAAAAGTAATTATATCATGAATTTTCCACTTTCGTCACATGGATAATGTTATTACAGAATACACACTTTTCAACTTATAACAAACTAATTTAGAACAATAATCTGGTGTCTTATATACATTATAGGTGGAATCATTTTAGCATTAAAGGCAGTAAACACGTTATAATGTGATAGTAACGCTGTATTGCTATGAATTAAAGCTCCTGTTTCAATTTGATAGATCTACGTAGCATGAGGAAGTACAGTTACACAGCCAACTTTGGTCGCTAAATGCTCCTTTTTTGACCCAGGCCGCCTATATATCTCATCCCTTGCCCTCTGGAAATGACTGGATACGCTTTTAGCGAAAACTCAGTGTTGTCTTACACACGAGTACAGTCGTGGGCATTCCATTACATTTATTTGTGGGCTTCATTTGGTCTACATATGTACTTGTGTTCAACTGTGAACTTTTATGAACAGACCCAACAGTGCTTTGAGCATAAGCCTGGCAGTGACTCTGTAGTAATACACAATGTAGTATGATAACACTGAGACAGGCCTTTAATACTAATTCATTTATTAAATACAGGACTTTCAAATGTATTAGTGTACATTATGTCACTCTACTATTGCTAAATGTATTCAACTAAAATCTCACTACTTATACCTCTGTGTGTGTGAGTGAAGGAGAGCAGCATCTTAGTGTTTACGTGTCTGCACCCACCTACCCACTACCAGGCCCCACCCCTGTAGCCATGTGAATCAGCAGCTGGTCCACACAGAAGGTTCCGTCCTCCACTTCAAACCTCGACGTGACAGGTTTGCGTCAACCGTGTCCCCAAGTGACACATCAGTTAAATATATGTGAACATGATTTTTTTTACAATGATTTCTTTAAAATTGATTTCATTACAATTGAATTGACTACATGTATCTGCAGATGGTAAAGGTATTTCTGCATTTGGTTACATTTTTTGTCAATGCACTTATTATCATTACTAATTAATGCTGTCGCTAAATTAAGCTTCACAGCCACCGATTTGTCTTACTTTAAAGCAAAGGCTTCTTTGTCTGGTGTGACCGGTGGCCAAAAACATGGTTTCAGAAAGAGCTCATTGTTTGAGACTTTTCCCTTCCAGCACTAATTCATCCAACCTGAAGCAGAATTTTGTCTAGAGAACCAAGTTTAAGGAAACACAGTAATAAGTGTGTTAGAGATGGAGTTGAAGACAGACAGGATTTAACCATATAAGATGTAAGCACAGAGCCTATCATTGTTTCGTTTCAGGTCTAAGAGGGCACACATTTGCATTTTAACATCCACAGGATATGCATACATTTTAACGATTTCTCCATCTGTCAACTAAAGATCCAGGCGAGCAGAGAGTTAAAAATCCTCCCAACTAGCTGAGCGGGGCAGAACTCAGATCAAGCCTATACTATGTTCTCATGTGCAAAGTTCCAGAGTCTGGACGAATGACGTATGTGAAAGAAGTTCTATCTAATCATGCTCCCATGAGGAAGAAGACACGACCAAGTGAAGCCAAAGGAAAGGGGAAGGGCCTGACATCAACAAGCCAAAACAGCTGCCCCCTTCTCCCCCATTGAGAGAACGAAAAGAGGAGCCTGATTGAGTTAGAGAGAGAGAGAGATAGGCTATGACTGGAGGGGTTGTAAATGTGAGAGAGGAATATAATTGATCCTTGAGGGTCTGTGACGGTGAAGAGAAGGAGGTATTGGTAAGTGGAGAGGGGGGAAGGAAGAGAAGTGGTTAGTGTATGTTTGCAGGCTTCAGGGTGAGGATTGCTAGGTAGCATAGGGCAGGAAAGAGTGTGAGATAGAGTCAGGGTGAGTGGAAGGTGTGCGCCTGGTGACACTTCTTAGAGGGGGGAAAGGGGGGGGGGTGGTAAGAGGAGAGGGGAAAAGAGGAAAAAAATATTTGGGGTGAATTTCAAGGCAGGACAAGCTGGTCAGAGAGAAGGGCAGAGGGAGTATGTTGGAGAGCAAGACACGAGCTGTCGCAGAACTGAAAGGCAGTCCTTAGAAACATGAGTAACTGAGAGGAGGGAAACCAGAGAGACCTTCTGGACTAAGGCACTTTGCCTGGAAACAGAAAAGAGTTGGGAATATCAAGGTTACAAGGCAATAGAGGTGTTTCAAGTATGGGATGCATTCACAGCACTAATGCCAGCTGGAGGAAGAAATATGAACCCGATACTGACACAGGAGGAATCTCTACGAAGGCAGAGCCAGTGGAAGATTCTGAAATCCTTCAACTTGCTGAGGTAAGTCAATCATTTCTCAACGGGGAACTAGAAGTTGTGCTTGCACAACGCAGAACATATGGCACTGGAAGAATGTATTGTATTTCTTTAGCATTATGGAGTTGCAGAATGAACAGATCTGTTGTTGGTGCCAGAGATATGGCTTCATTTCACTAAGCAAAAAAAGGTCAACGTTCTCTAATTGTCTGTGTGGGTTCCCTCTGGGAGCACTAACTTCCTTACACACTCTAAAAACATTTAAATCAGAAGAGACGAAGGATGAAGAGAACATAAATGTTTGTTACCACAGATGTTGGGATAATTAGGCCATTAGAAAGTCAGCCCAGCCTCTTTGGGAAGATTGTGACTGAAGTGTCTCTGCCCTGAGCAGCAGCATGGCGTATCCCTCTGGTTAATGGTGGTGGTGGCCGATGTCTCTGCCAAGACCGATGAATGATGAGGCCGATGGATCCCCGAAAACAAGATGGAGATGGGAAGGGGAAGGGCATGCGAACCAGCAGCATGACAGAACAAGATGAATGGAGAACCATATTTAATGAGGAAGATTAATCTCAGGGATTGGACAGATGTAGCCAGCTGAGTGAGCACAGCTGATATCAGTGATACCATAGACCATGAAGCAGTAATACAGACTGAGCATGTGTGGAAGCTAAGGATAATAGAGTGAGCGGTAGCTGTGGCTCGGGTGCAAGTCTATCTGACTGAACTTAGATCTTCATCTAACAGAGGTGAATTAGTTACTCTTAATTTCTTTAGGGTGTGACTGTGAGCGTGAAACGCTGTTTGCCTTTGTGTCAGCCCTCTGATAAATTGGTGACTTTTCCAGGGTGTACCCTGCCTCTCACTCAATGTCAGGTAGGATAGTCTCCAGTCTCAAGAATGTTACATCTCCAAATTATGCTGATCAGCCTGGGATTAAAACCTCGTGTCTTATATTGTTAAGGTCCCCTTTTAGCCATCAAAATATCCCCAAAATGCACAGAATTTTTCACAACTTCCTGACAGTCGTTAAGTTGTTTATGGAATTGGACAACACAGACAACAGGCAAGCCTTCGTTCTCCATGTGCATCACTGAGCTTTGGGTGCATATGACCCGGTCACCGGTTCACAAGTGGTCCTTCCATAGACCCATTTCATAGGTACTCACCGCTGCATACCGCAAGACCTGCAGTACCGCAGAAACTTTGAGCCAGTCTATTAGTTGTCTAGTCATCACAATTTGGCCTTTGTCAAAGTTGCACAAATATTTACGGCTGCCTATTATTCAGTTCAAATACATCAACTTAAAGGACAAAATATTCACATGCCGTCTAATACATCCCACCTTGCGATAGGTACAATTTTAACGAGATAATCAAAATTCTGTTCTCAACTTTCAGCGGTAAAAAGTTATGGCTGGTTGGTATAGATGAATCTCTGGACTTCAATAAATGTCTCTCTCTTCCTTAAAAGATATTCCTCTTCTGTATTTCTGACAGCTTTAACAGAGGCATCTCAGACGGCACATGATTGCATAGCAGAGGATAAATTTGATCCGCTGCTCCCATTTAGACATGCATCACATGCATGAGTCACATGCACTAGCACTGTTTAGAAGATCAGAGCCACTCATGAAAGTGTTTCCTTTTGGTGACCGCATAAATTTAGAGCTTCTGCACAGTGATCACCGTTAATGAGGATTGACTTGTTGATCACGTCTCTTGGGTTAAAGGTACAAAAGGAAGTGGTTTAAGTTACTGTCCAGCCTTGACCTGCCGTCTGTCTGTCTGCTGGCTCTATTTAGACATGGGTTTAGGATCAAGCACCATTGCTATACACATAAAGCCTCTGGAGGACTTTTATAGAGACCAAAATAAAAAGGTGTCGATTCAGCAAACAGTCCTCTCACCAGAATATATGCATTCTCACCTGTCAGAGTGAATGATACTCTGACATGCTGTATGTCAAGAGGAAAAAAATGGAAAGATGAATGTCCAATACCAAGCTAGTCTTTTGCACACAAAAGTATAGTAATTTAATTGTGCAATGTGTATATACTTTCACTAAGAGATGTGGAATGATACACCGTGAACCTCTGGAACAAAACTAGTTGTTGATCACTTATGACTTCACTTCCTGGAAAGCTCTGGCAGTGTTGTGTGTGTGTGTGTGTGTGTGTGTGTGTGTGTGTGTGTGTGTGTGGGTGGGGGGGGTGTTGCATGCCTTCGAGCGTACGTTTTCATTGTCCCAACTGAATGGGTGGACTCCTGCGGTGGAGACAAATTGAATATGTCATACATGCAAAGAGTCCAAGAGTCCTTTACATTGTTAATAGTCTCTCTCTCTCTCTCTCTCTCTTTCTCTTTCTCTTTCTCTCTTTCTCTCTCTCTCTCTCTCTCTCTCTCTGACACATTCGTGCGCAGTAACATTAATTGAAAGCAGCGCACATTGACATAGTTCGTAGGCATGAAATGCCATAGTCTAAAGAATGTTTTTTTTCAGAGTCACCTCACTGGTGATGACATGCTGGAGAGTCGGAGCCACAACTTCTAACACACACATTCACAGACACACACACACACAAAACACTGAGGAAGGGGAAGGGACAGCAGCAGGTGGTGAGCCAAGGGTCCTCTAGTTCTGGCATGTTATTTATAAACTACATGAATTGGGGGGGGGGGGGGTCACCTCTAAACAGCAATGATAATACTGAAAATAAGTACGGAAATGTGTGTGTGTGTGGGGGGGGGGGGGGGGGGGGGGTTACAGCTGCACGTGTTTCATTATTTGAATGCATTAGCACATTGTGTACATTTCATACACTGCATGTTTATATTCAGCCATTCACACTGATATTACAGCAGCATGTGATTGTAACGGTTCCCCTTTCTGAGTATATTAGACAATTATTCAATGGGACACTCGGTTGCCAGTAACGTTCCTACATTATCATTGTCAATATGCAGTAGTTAAAGTAGTACTTTATTTGGAAAAACACTCTTGAAATGCCAATGCTGCTGCCCTCCCATAGTAATAGAAAGTTCATGCAGCTAGAGCCATAAAATAATCCCTTATGCGGTATTTGGTGTCTGACCCTCTCTTCAACTCCGTGTTAGAGACGGAAGTGCTTCAGGCTCTCTGTAGTGATCACAGATGTTTGTACAATGACATAGACTTTGGCAGCAAAAATCCAAATGAGGATGAGGTGGGGTTTCTTTTAACACCGGAATACAATATTGTAACACTGTTGACAGTCATCTGAGCCACTGGCGACTGTATTCCACACATCTGATTCTCCATTTTTAATGGGTTCAACGCATTATCACAAACGGTTGTATACTGAATTTCGTTCAGTCCGAATATAGAAGAATATTGCAATCCTGATTCAAAAATGGTCAAATTTTAGCTACTGTCCTATTCAGTGAGGTTTCACAATCATAGTATGTGTGTAGATTGTGTGATATGGCACATGATTGTAATGGTGTGTCCACCCGAACTGCTGCTCTCTACCTCCGTCACTAATACCTGATGGGAGGAATGGAGAGGAAGAACAACATTTTGGAACAAGTGACGGCACCATTATTTAAGAAGGCATCTCCACCCTATGAGATTCAAGGATGTGTTTATTTATGTCAGTTTGACATTTAATGTCCTTTAATCATGTTGCTGTTTTTTCTACTCTTTCTTTTCGTTTTGTTTTGGTCCAGTTCCAGCTCAACACTGTTGTCATATAGACTATATGTGTGTTACTGTGATGCAACTTCATTTACCTTTATCCATAGTGTACTTTCCTATTTATGTACATCGTCCTTCCTTTGGTGCTGTCTGTTCTCTGTGTGCATATAATGTTGAAAAATGTATATTTGAAAAACAGACAAATGTAACGTTATTTGATCCCAGGTGATATTTGTTTGATAATAAGCGCTACAAATAAAATGCTAACTCATTAATCTACTTCTGACAACTGTGGTTACTTTATTTATTGTAATACATCTTAACTTAAACTTTAACTTTAAACATGTATTTGTGGAAAAGAAGAAATATGCCAACTTGTCATCATACTTGATGTCAGCACTTGTGAACAGAACTGTTCATGTGAACTGTTCACATGGAAATTGAAGTAAAATATGCAAAATATAGAAATCCTAAATTTCAGAAATTTTATTAGTCAGTTGTTTAAATAATTGACTTGGTAATTAAAAAGAAAAAAGGGTGAAAATGTATTTCTCCTTTACTTTCAATTTCACCATTCATGTTAAGGCTTAACTGCACTTCCACTATTTGTCCAGTAGGTGCTGCCCTAGAGTCATCCTGCTGTTTCAGTTCAAACTTACATGAGCAATATGGTTTCAACATGAAAATTAAGTGATGATGTGTTGAGCCAAACTAAAATATCAAAGTTGTTATCTTAGATTCCAATAAAGAATGGACCATAACGAACAGTAGTAACATCCATAATGAATTTCAGTTTGTAATCCATATTCTCATTTAACTGTTTTAGGAAACATTATACAATTATCAAAGTTTTCTCTCTTTGCAGAGGATTCTTATTTCTGTGATAACATAATTGCAAATAGCATTTTTTATTTATCCAGAGAGAAAATGACTGCCAGACTACTCACTTCTTGTGTCATTCATGAAAACTCCACATTTTATCCTACAAATAATCTCAGGCCAAATTTACCAGAGGACATGTTAGCATCCCAGTGGGCCATTACAAATGTAAGTTGACTTGACTCGAACTCCAAAATTCATAAACTATTATTATTTGAATCGTAAATGGAAAAATCCCTCATACACACACTCAAAACACCTTCATATACATCAGTGTGTTCCACATTTTCTAGTATCTGCCAACCATCTTCATAGCAGAGGCCATGCTTTTTGTCAGTTGTTCTTTGTTACTCTGTTGCTCTGAGTGTAAGATCAGTACATACAACATCATGGTTTAATGTGTCCCATCAGTGCTTGTGAGTGTTTGCTCAGTCTGAGTCCATGACCATAATGATCTCTGTCTTTCCATCTCAGAGTAGTTAGACGAGACTACAGCATATGACAATATGTGGTTTAAAAAGGGAAATTGTTGCTTGATGTATTATGTAACACATCCTAAAACAACAACTCCGAAACAGCAGACTCTCATTGGAATAAAAACAAAGTATAGTCTTTAGGAAAGTAGATACACGACCATATGTATCTTATGCTCAGCATACTTTTAATTCCCGCAATTGATTTTGCTGGTGCTGGTTCGTAGTCCTATCCATCTGACTGTTTGCAGGTGTACTCAAACATTTATGAGTGGTTTTGAATTTGAATCAGATCAACAACTGGGATCCAGACAATTTAATAAGCTTCTTTACAATCATGGGACAGGGGCAATTGCATTGTTTCAGCTTCTAACCTAGTTAATAATGGCTACAAAAATTACAAATTGACACTAATGAGAACTTCCACTACCACACCAACACTCATGGACACGTCTACATTTAAAGGACTTAGTAAAGACAAAAACTAAAATTGGTTGAGACTTGTAACTAAGATCAAGTCGTCTCAAACTGTGCTTATTCAGTCAGGTCTCAAATCAGAAGTATTTTCATAAGCTGCTGATGTAGATCCTGCAAACAATGTCACTGGGGAAATGTTTTTTTTATTAAATACCAAACAGATGAGAATGCCAATGTTATTCCAAAATCCGGGGCAGGTTTTCCTGGTCAAAGGGTCATGTATGGGGATCATGGCTATTGCTGTTAGGTGCATTAACATAATGTGGGAACTGAGCTGCCCCGCTGGAGGGTTTTGTTTTCTAAGTGCTGTATGGTTCTCAAAGAATTTAACGTTAAGTGAACATCAGTTGCAGTGAGGGTTGCATCAGTGTGAGATTTTCATGGAATCTCAGAAACGACATAATGTATAGTAACTAGAGTTTCACCGTACACAATTAGTCAAACATGTGGACATAATGTACCATAACCTGATTTAGAAAACGATTATTCTTATAATTTGTAATCACCAGCGTTGTGCAGACAGAGGTAAAAACTTATATACTACTTTAAATTATTCCGGTATTGTAAACGTACGCTGTGGATGGACGACAACAGACAAGACAACTGATGAACATAGAAGAGAAATTAAAAACTACCGAGCTATGTTTACTAAAAGCCATCAGCCAGCTTCAACTGTTGTTTTGCATGTTTCACCCTTGATAAATCAGGATGTTAATGAGGTAAAAGTTAAACAGTTTACAGTCTTGAATGAAATCCGAACTTGTGTGGATTTGTTTTGTTGTGGGTTGTTAACTGAAAGAATCAGCTGCATCTATGCTGACATTACGTAACCACTCAAAACTTAAATTAGGGCTACATAAAACATTAATTACACATTTCTAGTTGTAAATGATTTAGACTGCATACACTCCACTTCAGAGACTTGGCAGTCTTTTAATAAACTGTGATTAGATGAAGGCACTGGCTTCCTTCACAATTCAAGACGTTGGAAGTTATGGGTGTTGGATTGACAATAAATAAATGTCTGTGACAGTGTGAGTAGAAAGTAGCATTCATATACCTCTGCTATCCACTCCTGTTTTAGAAACCCCAAGCTATTAAAGGATTTTTTACAATTAGAGAAATACATGAAGCCATTTAACAAGATAAGAAAGGCCTACACGAAAACATTCCTTCTGATTCTTCCAGTCCCCTTCATCTTCTCCAAATGCTTCAGATGCTGCCATTAGATTAACTTTATTTGAATATTGTCCTGTCCCTTCTCACTGGGAAATTAAATATTGGTTGATAAACAGAAAAATTCTACACCTAGGTCACCCAACTAATTAATTTGGGTTAAAGCTTTATCTTCTAAGTTCCTATGTAATTGACATTTATTGTCATTTAGTTCAGATAATAATACAGCGCGGTATTTGAGATAAACATTTGAGAGTGGGTTTGTCTATACCTGCTTTACCTTATATCTCTCCTTGATGTGTCCACAGAGGCTCATGCTTCATGTTTGCACAGCTGGTATAGTGGTTCAGTTTGGCGGCACTTTACAGCGCTGAAAGAAATCTTAAAGTCAGTCTGTCATCTAAGAGCACAGACCCCGGACAACTCAACCAGACGTAAAAACTGGATAAGGTTTGCGAGAATGCTCAGTTTCTCTATGTATCTGAACAAAAATCTAGGGTTACATTGGGGTGATGGTGGCTCAGTTGGTAGAGCAGTTGTCCAATTATCTGATGGTCAGTGGTTCAATCCCCAGCCACAGCCGTCCACATGCTAAACTGTCCGTGAGCAAGATACTGCTCCCAATGGCTGTTCCATTGGTGAATGAATGATGGTGTGGATGGTTACCTCTCCTGATGAGCATGTGGCAGCCTCTATCATCACTGTATGAATGAATGGGTGAATGATGGCTCACAGTGTAAAGCACTTTAAGTGCCATATAAGTACAGTCCATGTACATTACAAGCACTGTTGTTTATTGTCACGGTTTGCCTGGATCAGATTTGTTTGTTTTGACAGTTCACATTCATAACTACAACTGACCTGTAACTAGTACTAGTGTGTTTGGCTCTGTTCTCTAAAACAACATGCTCATAATAATAATGATAGTAATGATAATGATAATAATAATAACATAATAACTTTATTTGTATGGCATTTTTCCAAACAAGGTTAAACAATGCTTAACAATAGAAGAAACAATCAAAGTATTATAAGTAACATAAATGTCGTGGCTGAATTATGGTTTGGACCCAGAAGCGGGCTCAGCTCATCCTAACAGTGTGGTTTACAGTGAATTTAATTAAACTAAAAATGGGTCCTGGATTGTGCTGTACCCTGAGATTAATGGAGCAGTTTTCTTTGCTGGTCTTGAGAATGCTTGGCAGACATGAGAGGCTCAATACTATGAGGGGAAAAATACTATGAATAATGTTTACATAAGAGAGCCGATGTAGCTCATGGTGAAACACACAAGGTGGACCAGAAGTCATGGTTGAGCTGTGACAATAAAATCATTACAAACAGGTTCAAATGAGTCCAATAAAACCATCAGGTAGAAAGATCAGATGAGGTCCTTCATTTAAAAATGCCCAACGACAAAAGTTAGCATTCAGAAGAGTTCTCTGGCAGGGAGCTCCAAAGTTAATGGGAACCGAAACAGTAAAGGCCTGGTCCCCCATAGTGATGAGTCGGGTCTTTGGAAAAGCTAAGAGGCTTTGCTGGAGGACCTCCTGTGGCAATCAGGCTCATAAGGGGTAAGTAGATTGCAGATATAGGAGGGAGCCAGTTATCAATCTTTCTACTTTCAACTAACTAATATTGCCAAAAATCAAGCCATTACTTTCTACTTCTGACCTTGAACGCATCATTCACACCATCATTTTCTCCCGTCTTGACTTCTGTAATCACTTTTACCTTCCTGAGTCACACAGCACTTGAATGATATCAATTGGTCTGGAATTTTGGAATTACAAAATTAAGGAAGTTTACAATTTTCACTGCCTTAGTTTCAAGTGGTGATTCCCCAGTAGCATAAAACCTTAAATACAACTGAGAATTATTAATGATATTAGTTGGTGATTTATTAATAGTCCTAACCAAAATATAACATACATTTGGACCTGGTATTTGAGCATATATAAAAAGTCACCACATTTCTGGAGTTTTAGAAATATTATATATAATATAATATAATATAATAAGTTTTTATGTTTTCTGTGGGCCAGAAAACATAAATATTTGAAAAAGGTTCTCTCCAAACACTGCTGGTTCTCTCCAAACACTCCATTGAGCCTTGGGTTTCATTGACCCTTTAGTCAGTTCTCTATTTTTCGCTCCTTAAGCCATTTTGTTAGGTTTTAACCGCTCTAGACTGGGAAAACCCGACAAGATCTGCAGTTATGGAGATGCTCGGACCCAACCGTCACAATTGCCCCAAAGATCCTTACTCTTGCACATTTGAACGGTTTGCAACGCATCAACTTCAAGGACTTCAAGGACTGTTCAGTTCCAGCCTAATACATCCCAGCCTCTGACAGGTGCCATTTTAATGAGCTAATTCATGTTATTCTGACTTCCCCTGTCAGTGGTTATAATTTGATGGCTGATCAATGTATAATATAATTATCAGAAGGGAGTGGTTGCACAGAAATTCACTTGTTTTTTCATCTTGGCTGTCACAACAGAATGAGACAGAATGAGGACAAGATAAGAGATGAGACAACAGGATACCTCTAAACACAGAGCGATATGAGAGCTATTCTTAGAGTTGGAAGCTGAATTTACAGGAGGTAGACAGTCTTTACTCGCGCGAGTGTCACTGAACCAGCACACATCTGTATTGACAGCTCAAAACGAATCTGTCCAGCCATACAGTCAGTATAAAGTGAATCATGAGTAGAATTTATAATATAATGTGGTTTTTGTCTTTTCAAAAGCAAACAGTGTCATGTTTTATAAATGGCTTTCTTTGAGCAATATCAGTTATGGTTTAATTGATTCTATTTATTTGTTGTGGAAATGATAAGATTTGACTCATCTCTGTGTCCACAGCTCACTAAAGCAAGGAGCCATGCCTTCACGGAGATGACCTGTAAGAAGAAACAAACCTATTTATGCAAGCAGAACACTGACAACCCCGGGGCTTTGTTCAATGGTAAGTCCATGTCTCAGTCCAATCAAAAGGAGACCCGGAGAAACAAATAACCATCATTAATACCCAGTGAGACCTGACAGAAACCAGCTCAAGTTGATTGGCCTCTCCGTCCATTCCAATCCTGATGCCTTACCTCTTTTCTCTCCTCACTGTGTCCAGAGTGCAAGGTGGCAGTTCACAAGAAATGCGACGCCAAGGTAAGCCATACTTCACCTCCAAACCCATCATAGACGGCATGCTTTACCTCTCTCCCTGAAGCAAAACTTGTTCCTATGGCAGTATTTCTGATGTTTATACGGTATGACTCTTAAGTAGAGTAAGTCATGTGTACAGAACTAGATGTCCGGTTAAAGGAGGCCTCCCTGTGAACTGTAAACAGTGAAGTTGTCATGAATAATCGTTGTTCCTCAAGGACCTGAATGTTCTCAGTGACGCTTCATATGAACTGGAATATGAAGCTAGCCGTAGCTGCGTCAACTGTCAGGTGACCCCGGTCACTGTAGTTACTGTCAGCCCGCGTCAAACACCTCTGAGATGCAACCTTTAGCGGTGCTGTGCTTCACCATCAACCGCAGAAAAACATAGACTATGATCCCGAGAGAATGGTTGCCTTTGTTATATCAAATCTTGTGGGATTTATAATGGAGAAAAAAACACAAACACACACACACACACACACACACACACACACACACACACACACGCACACACACACACACGCACACACACACACACACACACACACACACACACACACGCACACGCACACGCACACACACACACACACACGTGCAATGTTGTACAACTGTATACCACCAGCTGTTGTGTCCGAGTGGCATGCATTATATAATATTTTTGTCATACTCGTCCCCCCAGTTACTATAGTGATAGCTGAAAACAGCTCTTTGTGGCTGCAGGAGGGGCAGGCGCCGTCAGTGAGAGTAGACTTCATCACACAGGATGATGATCAATCCTGGATAGGAAAAGTCTTGATGTGTAAATATAGAAGATAAGAGTTCCGTGGATGCCTACCAGTGAGTTGAGTGATTTGAGGGGGACACAAATAATTGAGAAGCAGCTGGAGGTGCAGATTGCGTGTGTGTACATGTGCGCACATGAGTACACGTGCACAGACAGTCCCATTTGGGATGTTTATAAATACAGGGGAACATTGGGTCAAGGGTGAGCCATGAAGCTGTTTGCTATACATGTAATGCTATGCTCTGTGTTTCTTATTTTCATGTCAGTAGGAGACCTATATTCCTTTTTTACTTTGATCTCTTGCATTTCACTATTTATTTATTTTTTTGCCCTCAAACTGTAATAGATTTCTGCTTTTCAAAATCATTTATAGAGACTTTAGCCCACCTTCTCACTGTTGTCTTCTTCTGAAATGCTGTCATCAACTGACAACCATCTTCAGAAAAGTAATCACTTAATTTTTTTTCTTTGCGAATGTTCTGGTTATTTGTCTTATCCGCTGTATCTCCATGAATGCTTCCACTTGGTCCTTTTTGCCATTTGTTGCCTCTCAGCCTCAGGACATTAGAAGTAGAAGAAGCTTTTATTTGACACATACAATCCCATTAGAGAGGTCATCGGACTTCAGCACTGTGTGAATTTGTAGGATTGCCCAGCGTCTGCATATTTGTGTGAGTGCGAGAGTGTGTTTGTCTGTGTGTGTGTGTGTATGAGTGAGTAATTGTGACTGAGTGTGTGTGTGTCTGTGCGCATGTGTGTGTATGAGTGAGTGAGTGAGTGAGCGAGTGAGCGTGTAAGAGTCTGTGTGTGCGTGTGGGTGTATGAGGGAGTAATTGTGAGTGAGTGTGCATGTGTCTGTGCGTACGTTTGTGTGTGAGTGAGTTTCTGAGCATATAAAAGTGTGTGTGCCCGTGTGTGTGTGAGTGAGTGACAGAGAGAGAGAGAGAGTGAGTGAGTGAGTAATTAAGTGAGTAAGTTAGTCTGAAAGTATGTGCGTGAAAGTGTGTATGTGTATGTGAGTGAGTGATTGTGAGTGTGTGTGTGTGTTTGTGTTGGTACGTGTGAGTGAGAGAGGGTGTGTGTGTGTCTGTGCGTGCGTATGTCTGTGTGTGAGTGAGTGAGTGAGTGTGTGAGTGAGTGAGCGTATAAGAGTATGTGTGTGCATGTGTGTGTGAGTGAGTGAGTGAGTGAGTGAGTGAGTGAGTGAGTGAGTGAGTGAGTGAGTGAGTGAGTGACTGTGAAAGTATGTGTGTGAAAGAGTGTATGTGTGTGTGAGTGAGTGATTGTGAGAGTGTGTGTTTTTGTGTTGGTACGTGTGAGTGAGTGAGTGTGTGAGAGTGTGTGTGAGAAAGTGTGTATTTGTGCATGAGTGAGTGTGAGAGTGTGAAAGTGTGTGTGTGTGTGTTAGTGTGTGTGTGTTAGTGTGAGTGAGTGAATGTGACTGAGTGAGTGAGTGAGTGAGTGAGTGAGTGAGTGAGTGAGTGAGTGAGTGAGTGAGTGAGTGAGCGAGTGTGAGACTGTTTGTGTGTGAAAGCGCCAGAGGTTAAACTTGTTACCTTTCTCTGAATGTGTGACATGCATCTGTGCTATGACTAGAGAGGAGAGGGGAGTAAAGGCAGTGAGAGAGCGAGAGACGGGAGAGAGAGAGAGGGGAGTGAGAGAGAGAGAGATATAGAAGGGAAGAGGGGTGGGCAGGAAGAGACCTAGAGTAAGCGAGAGACAGAGAGAGAGAGACAGAGAGAGAGGGAGGTAGTGTATCCCATTCTCCAGACAGGACTACTGAGAGGCAGAGGGATCGACTAAAGCTGCTTGTTGTGAGGTAAAAAACAAACAAAAAAAAAACACACTTTGCTTTTTATTCACTTAGTAAGGATTTTTTACACAACAGTTTCAACTCTTTTTTTTTCCCTTTGTATTTTTCTTTTCTGTTGAGTTGGAATCTTGCTGCTTCAAAAGCCTCTTTCACCGTGTTTCCTGTTAATGCAGTGCGTGTTTGTCCACATTATTCCATTAAAGCTGGAGCTGCAGAACTTCTGCTCTGCCCAGAAAGATGGTTTCAGTTACTGGGATAATGGCAAGTGCAGAAAATAAAGTAGAGATGCTGGCTGTGGTGACCTTCAAAAAAATACACAGATTTGAATTTTTAATAATAGAGGGAGAGTCCATAATGCTTACTTTTTAATGACATGGTCTCACTGAATGTGTAACACTTCCCCTCCACCCGAATGTAAATGCATTTGACTTAATCATTGCCAAACGGTTTATGGGATGTGTATCGGACTGGTTGCATTTGCTTTTCTGACTCTGTGTGTGTGTTACTGCACACATTTTCAATGTTTGAATACATCAGCGTATATCACTCTGTTTTCATAACTTTTCTTAATTTGCGGACTTACAATACTCAACCAATAGGTTACAACCACCTGCCTCCCCTTTTGCTTGGTGATGAACTGAGTTTTCTGACGCCTTTCTGTCAGAACTTACATACATTTAAAAAAAAACAACTATTAGTACTTCTCTAGATCTTCTTTGGGATCAGACAACACAGGCTAGCCATTATTCCTTACGCACATTAATGAAGCTTGGGGACCAATAACCCTGTTATTGCTTGTGATGCAGTATTTGTGACCCAATCACCTAACCATCGCAACCTGGCCCACATCCAGTCACTCTGCTCTTTCCATTGCCAAATTTTTCCCACTTCCAACATACAATCTTCAAGAAAAATGATTGCCTCATATATCTCACTCCATTACAGCTGCCATTGTAGGGAGACAATCTATGCTTTTCTGACTTCACCTGTCAGTGGTTATAATTTAAAGGTGATCAGTCTATATAACTTATATTTGCTACTTTGCAGTGAGATTTTCCACAGTAAGCGTCAATTGAATCTATTTTCTTCAACACTCTGTCTGCATGTCTGTGTTGAATAATATGAAAAGACAATCATGTTGCTCCTGGCAGAGACAAATGGTTGTACCCTTGAACTAATCAGTTGTCCTGCCATCATGTGATGGATGCTAATTTTGCGTTGTGAAATACAGATGGTCACAGTGTCTACTCACACACACCAGCTGTTCTGTTAATGTCTCATGTTGACTCATGAATTGATATAGCAATTATAATGATATATGAACTATACACTGGTGTTCCTTAGTCCTAATTAGGACCAGTTGAGTTAGAGCAGATCAATAATATGGTCTGTCAAGGTAGTGTGATTTTTCATTTAGACAAAGTTTATCAACAAACAATTTTGGTGCAAATCTTTGATCCTGGAACCCCTCTAATGATGGTATCTCTATGCGGTAATTTTTTGTTATCACTCAACATGATACATTACATGATAACATATTTGTAATATGCTAATATTGCTGATGTTGTGAGTTTCTTTGGTTTCTCCTTATGCTTTCAACAACATGAGAACAAATGTCAGGTCTGACAACATGCCTTGTTTGTGTGTCTCCTTGGGAAACTGGGGGTCTGGCTGACCTGTGATGTCATTGCACATCAATGGCAGGGTAGAAATAGCTAAAGCAAGTCGATAAGGATGGAGGATTCACTAGGAAGGTGGCTCAAGAGGATGTTGGGGATTAAAGCTCTGTCAGATGAACATCTTTGTCATTTGATCTATGTGGTGATTTGTTTCACATTGATGTTGTTATTTAAGGATAGCATGATACACTGCACTGGGTAAATACAATTATTATGGTTAATTCATTTTTACTGCTTTACTTGCCTTATCAGTGGTATTATAAGGACAATACGCCATACGCACATACGCGCGCAGACGCGCGCACACACACCCACATACACACACATGCATGCTTAGTGTTTGTATTTAATCATTGCTTTTCATTTCCTATGACATAGGTAATATTAAGCTTTGAGTAATATTCCAGCAATTATACAGCCTCAATTTCTTTTTACATTGTGTAACAAAGACATCAATATAGTCTGAGCTAAGCTGGCTTTGTTCAGAAATATGTTTTCATGAATTCATTTAATTATTTATTTTTGATTTAGGGTACATGTCTTCATGAATTACTTAATACTGGCAGAGCACCGAGGGCCGAAGACAAGCTTTACTGTGATGCAGTCACATGGGATTTAGCGAGGTAGAACATATCTGTAGCCAGAACAGTTGAAAATGTTTCTGTCCCTTTCAGAAAGGTAAATGGATTTGTGAGACGACCGATGATCAAACAGGCAAAATGAGCCTTTAATGTTGTGAGGGAGATTTAGTCTAAAATAAGGAGCTCAATCAAAATAGCTCTGTAAAACCTCTCTGCTCTTTGTCAGTGTTCAGCTGTTAATGTGTCTCTCCCATTGGGCACTTGCTCACACTGTCTGTCCATCTCTTCTATTTCACCCTTTTCATCCTCCTGATGTTCAACCCCCTCTGGGCTCTGTCTTTATCTCCACTCCCTGGACAGTTTGTTCCCTCATTCATGCTTCCTCTGGTCCCCTTTTTCTTCACAGAGAGCCTTGCTCCAACTATGTGTGATGCTTGTTGGGGCCTATTTGTTTTCTGATGTTGTTTATTCAGAGGGAGCACAAACTACTATCTAATGGCAGCGATGACTGTGATTATCCTGGTTATAGGGAGCATGAGGCTGCAAAAAAATAGCAACCAGAGGGGAGTGGCAAGAGAGAGGATGGATCAAAGAGGAGAGGAAATGGAAGAAAAGGCAGCACAATAATGAGCCAGGAGAAAGGAGGTGCTTTACTTTATGTGAAACCTCCTTAATGACAGCCATTCCTTCACTTTACTTCTGACAGTCTGTGCAGAAAAAATACATTTTTAGATTTGATGTAATTTTATCAAGTAATGGAACTTAAATAACACACCATGGTTGTTTTGGTTTTCTTGTTCGAAATGGGAAGTCTTACTCACCTCTCCCTATGGAGAGTATTATGTCAGCTCTGAGATGACAGTCAGAATGAAACTCCCTCCTCCTAGCTGGCACACGGATGTTGGTGCCGCTCCCTCGTAACTGACTCAGCTACTCCAGCAGATTGTTGTGTTGTAGTTCCTCTCTCTGGAGTCTGAGTGTTGTTTGATGATATAACAGTGACAACTTACAAGATTTGTGTCCCAGTTACTCTGTTGTGGTAAGAAAAGCAGCCAGGAAAGAACACTGTTATCCATATATATATATATATATGGGTAACATGATTGGATTGGGTTCTATATATATATATATGTATATATATATATATATATATATACATATATATACATATATAATTCATGGCCCAAAAACTCTTGGTGATAAATCTCCCTTTAGTATAGATTAGGATAGCATAGAATATATATATATATATATATATATATATATATATATATATATATATATATATATATATATATATATGGGTGTTTTCTTAAAATGATTGCCCTATCTGGCCAGCTATGATAATATGAGATCTGTGTGGGGGAACCAAAATTTTAAAATCCGGCTCTATGACATTATAATGAACTGAAATTGACTCTAAAGCAGCATAAAGCCAGAAAGAGCTTCATATTTGACGTATAATTACCCACAGATTCCAGAGTAAAAGCCAACTCTTTCACACTTGGTATCTTCCCAATTACCTCAAGGCAAGAAAGCAAATAAGTTTGTTTCCTAAATTGCAGAGATAGATTTAGAACTATGAAATGAAAAAATTCATCAGGAATTGAAAGTTTAAACTTGATCAGCAAGACAAACTATAGCACAAATTAGACTAGATGAAGAACAGGACACACTAAACCAGATGGCTCTGGCTCCACTGCATGGTCCACATACATTAATGAAGACCCCGAGGCAGGTTGAGCAACTGAAGACATATGTGTACCCTCTGCAGGTTTATGTGGGCCTATATGTGACTCCCTATGTCAAAGCACCGGCATCCGGTCGCAAATTGCTTCCTGTTGATTCCGGTGTCTTCCTGCTCTCACTTTACGCTGCATCTTGGTGTTGGGAACAATCTCTACGAATGATTGTCCATATTATTTCATTTCCTATTGTAGATTTTTATCAAATTTTTATGATCCATCAGTACTAATGATGCTTGGTCTGTAAACAGGACTGACTGACTCAGAAAAAGAAGTCAAGATGTGGATGGATACATAACAAAAACAGAGTGGTTGCAACATGTATGGCACAAGCATGGCAATAGTCTTGTAATGGCATCATCTGGTGAGCTGCAGCGTAGTTTGTTGAACGTTATAAATAGAGTAACCAATTACAGCAGCAGCAACACCCCATCCCCCAAACCCACCCCCTTCATTTACTCATTCCTCTGTTGAACAACATATGTGTTTATGTTTCCATCTTTTCTCATCATCACAGTCCCTTCAACTCTTTGTATCTCCTCGTAACACATCAGAGAGCCTGTGTGAGAGGTGAAATCAGACCGCCATAACGTGAGCCCAACCAACACATCTTTTGCACTGATGACAGATCATTAGGTTTGTTTGTGTTTCGTTACAGAAACCATCAAATAAAATGTAAATTTCCAAGTCGCTTCGATTATTTTGGTTAGACGCATCTCTAGATGAAAGTCAAAAGAAAAGTTGGAGATTTTTTAATGAATATTCAGCTGTTATATTTTGGTATAAATCTATCAAGGCAACATTATTTGAAACCCCATGTGTATTTTTAGTCTCTCTTTTTGAGAGGATCCTGATGTAGCGACTGCACTAGTCCCTCTCAGTTGTTAAAACTAGTTTAATCCAGCTCATGTATATAACGTCACATTGCTGTTGTCTAATTGATAACATGAATTTCCTACAAGACATGCGACTCCATTCAGCATCTAATGCACAACACAACGATTCAACATCTATTTTAGGGAGCAGCTAGATATTAAACTATAATTTAGTAATAAAAATGCCCTGTAGTGTTGGTATTACTTTTTTCTTTTCCTGTTTTTTTCTTCCAGTCGTTGTATCAGTTATAGATCATTTTGTTTTCAGGCATTTGATTTGTTAACCTGTTGCCTGACATCTGTCAGTGCTGACCTGCACTCAGCCACAGAGGGCAGCTCAACTGTCAATCATCTCATTTGGTACTTCGCAGGTCAAAAGTTGATAGGGTGTCACTTTTCAAGGCTTAGGGTTTGAGTCCATAGTCGTGCTGCAATACTAAATGTTTGATGCCATGTGTTAATGTCCTTCATATTCTTTCTATTAAGCAGAAATCTATTTCACATCATAAAGCATTACCAAAGACAATGACAGCATCAAATGAGTCACACTTGTCCAGACATTAAAGTTTCTACCAGCTTGTCACTTCTGGGTCAACTACCCTCCTCATAAACAACTGAGAATAGAACAATGTACCCAGACCTGTTCATCTATTTGTGCTGTAGCATCTGTAGCCGGACCTCAGTTGGCTTCTCTCCGTCTTTTTCTATGTATATGTGGGTTTGTGATTTGAGGCAATATACTGTCCACTCACCAGCAGGAGTGCATGCCACATGCAAAGTTCCTCCAGTAAACTTCCTACGCCTGTCTCCTCTCCACCCTCTTCATGAAGAAAAAAAAATCATTTTTATTCAGATTCTTATCCTGAACACGTCAACATTTTCTGTCATTTATAGAGTGTATGATAGATAAATGCCCTCAAGTCATTCCTGCAGACCTGCATGCAGACGCTTGAAATGAAGTTTATCTTTATGCGTGTGAGTACCCCAGCGTGTGTGTGCATGTGTCACTAACCCGTCATAAGGAACAACAAAGTCTGTGCTGACAGACTCTTCAGACCAGCTGCTACGAATGACAGACGGAAAGTGGAGTGAATCTTGCTGTCCTCTCCATCAGCTCAGCATCCTTCCATCCCCACCCCTTCCTCCTAACATCCATTTACTGCGCTGCTGGAATAGGACCAAGAGTATTAAACAAAACACATGACTTGGCATGTGCTGGGTCATTCAAAGTCTGTGTGTGTGTGTGTGTGTGTGTGTGTGTTGGTGGTTGTGCATATGGTTATGTGAAAACCAATAGTTTTCTTTTAGGTGGTCTCCATCTGTGCCTCACCTGGAGACCCGGTAAGAATGGCCATGTACTTGTAATCTTTGTATGAGTGGATCTTGGGCCAAAGAGGAGTTCAGCAATTATGACGTGGATTTGTGGATTCTGGACTACCTTGTCATTCTTTTCAACATTTCAAGACAGCAGCTTTTTTTCAACAATATGCCGATATCAGGAAAGATAGGAATGGTCCAATAAACATAAAAACGGCACGCAGAACGTCTAATATTCCCGGTCCACATTGTGATAGGGGAACAGTATGTATTTGGGTCATAGTACTTTAAAGAAGGTGTAGCGACATGGCACTGATACCCATGTGTAGCTGAGATGATACAGATTCCAGAATCTATCCATTATATGTAAACACTTACCCTGATCAGGTTGGTGGGGAGTTTGGAGCCTATCCCAGCTGACCTTGGGCGACGTTCATTTAAATGGAAAACCATGAAAAACAATATTTTTGTTGATATCTCCACTGATGATAAGCATATGATTCCAAATGGTTGGAGTAGGTTACCAGGGTGGAGTAATTGAGGGCATGATTTAGATCCAAGTAAAGCCTACATAATCATAGAGCTAGCTATGTCCTCGGTGCGATATGCAAAAAATCAATGGAGAATGCCGCTGCATTTTGTTTTGACATAGACTGGAATCTATATTTTGATTGCTCAGGTATTTGTTTTTTGTTTATTTTTTGCCATTATCGGGCTTGCCAATGGTGATGGCTGTGGTATGAAATCTCTTAGCTCGTTCTTCTTTATAGTATTTGTCTTCTGTAATTATATATCTCAGCAGGGCTCCACAAATTCCACACCAAAGAAGAAGAGAGGCTCCATACCAAGGTACAATAATAGCCTGATTTACACATCAATCAACTGAATATGTCATTTTTAAACATACACATAAATTTACCCTGAAGATTTTAAGCTTGTTTTGGCTGCAGTAAAAAAAAAAAATCTCAAAATTACCAGGAGTAAAGGGGCGGAACAAGTGATGGAGCTTGTGATGGAACGCCACTATGACTTTGACCTCACCTACATCACAGAGAGAATCATCTCCGTCTTCTTCCTGCCAGACCTAGAGGAGCAGCGATACCTCAGAAACCTCCAAGAAGTGGCTTCCATGCTTAAATCCAAGCACCAAGACAAGTTTTTGGTTAGTCATAAAAATGAAAACATAATATAACATAATATATGTTGCTCAAAAAAATGAGGGGAACACTTAAACACCGTCCAGATCTCGATGGAAGTTGAAAATCTTTATTGCCATACATTGCGTAATTTTTTTATAACATAATTATGCAAGAACGATCGCTGGAAATCAAAATCATTAAACCATTAAAGGCGGGATTCTAAGTTACACCAAAAATAAATCACAGACTGATCCAACTCAGAGAGTTTCATCACGCAAACCTATAATGTGACCCAGGAGTGTTTTTGAGCCCAACATGCCTAAGGGGACCTCCTGAAAATGCCTGGACATGCTCCTGATGAGATGGAGGATGGTGTCCTGGGGGATCTCCTCCCAGGTCCGGAACAGGGCTACTGGCCAGTCTGTGGTAAGTGGTGGTGGCGTCTTATGAGGTGATAAATAATGTCTCGGAGGTTCTCAGGTGGATTCAGGTTCGAGGAACATGAGGACCAGTCAGTGGCATCAATTCCTTCATACACCAGGAACTGCCTTCAGAGTCTGACAACATGAGGCCGGGCATCGGTTGGGCCAGGAGGAAACCCAGGGTACACTGGACCAATCTTATATTGGTTAATGTAAGATTGGTTCTCCTGTTCTTGAGTGTAATCCCGGTACCTAACAGCAGTCAGGGAACCATTGGCTAGCCCGTGGAAGTCTGTGAGACAATCCAAGGATCTGTCTCCCCAGACCATCACTGACCCACCATCAAACCATTCCTGCTGTATGATGATGCAGCAGCATGTGGAGAACGTAATGGAGAACCTGCCAACTGTGCCGGAGAACCTCCCAACTCTGCTGTTCTCTGGTGAACACCAATTGAGCTCCACGGTGCTGGGCTGTGAGCACAGGTCCATATTGTCTGGAAACATCAGACCAGTAGCCCACTGAAGGCCATGTGGACGTGCTCCTCCTGTTCCTCCTCACACTGAGTAGCAGATACCGGTCTTGCTGCTGGGTTGTTGTCCTTCTACGGACCTGTCCAGCAGCCTCATGTCTCAAGTAGTGACAAAGACTCATTTATATATGAGTCTGGCAGAGGACTGTAAGTTTTGTTACTTTCATTTGCACCAAAACAGGTGAAACTGATTCACAATCACTTGTTCTTCCTCGATGGACGGATTGATAAGTGCATTATAAATTAAATGTATTATTATTATTATTATTATATCACTAAACTTCAGCTGGCTTAATGTCATACTGAGATGATTAAGTGTCCCTTCATTTTTTTTGAGTAGTTGTATATAAAACTAATGTTGTAACATGTCTCCTTAAAAAAAATTGAAGCAAATTAAACTGGTTGTAATCCAGGAAGGTTTTCGGTCCTTCTCTGTGACTTATGGGGCCTAGCATATTTGTTTTCTTTTACATTTAGAAATGACATTGTTTCCTGGTTTGTGTTGATATTTAAAAATAGATTTTTGCATCTTTGTCTTTTACAGCTACTAAATCTATCAGAAAAGAGGCATGACATCACCAAACTTAACCCAAAGGTAACAGTATTTGCCTCTTAGTAGATCACACACTGCTTTTGTTACAATGGCAAAAAAAAAGAGACACACTTGAGCACCTGTTTATTTAAGGTTAATAGACAGCTTTGACTCGTTTTAAGGCTAGGATTAAAAACATCCCTTGTCTTCTGTGGTTCAGGTGCAGGACTTTGGCTGGCCCGACCTTCACGCCCCTCCTCTGGACAGGATTTGTGCTGGTTGTAAAGCGATGGAAAGCTGGCTGGGTTCTGATCCCCAAAATGTAGTCGTTCTCCACTGCAGAGTGAGTGAAATCTAAATCCACATCTTCTGGCTTTATTGTGAACAATGTAAAACATTTGTGAAAAGTTGTTTCATGGCAAATTTAATTGATGTTCTGACAGGGAGACAAAGGAAAGACGGGGGTTATCGTGGCAGCCTACATGCACTACAGCAAAATATCAGCTGGGTAATTTTCATCATTGTTGATATAATCATACAAGTAATATATCAACATATATCATGATCAATTAATGTTGGATTTAAAGTTGCATCCCAACCTGCATTTAAATCAAGAAAAGTTAGATCCCCAACATTTATCACCATGGTGAAACCTTTATGTTAAAACTAAACCAAGAACATTTTTTAGAAAACCTTTTTGTCTCAATTAATATAATATATATAAATTCTTTCACCCTTAATGCCAACTCCATCTTAAATGGCCTTGAGTGATAGTTTGTTCAATCGCTACAGGGCTGCAATTAATTATTTCTTATATCAAATAATCAATAGATCTTTTTTTAACCCTTTTATGTCCTGCTCAACTGTTTGGTTGAGCACATTTTGAGTCTCTATTTCTTATTATAAAATTTGTGCTACTTGACTGAACCTGTTTACAATATGACCCAGTGACTTCATGTTTATGCCAAATAGTAAGGGGCCAATTATGGAGCAGCAAGGAGACTTTAAACCTGACTATTAAGAAAGTTATATTCGATTAGTAAGATTATAGGGGGACATATTATAGCATGTGACGACTTTACAAACAGAATTATGTAAGTTGATACTACCAAAAAAAGTCTAATAGGGGTCAAACAATTTTCTAAAAACATGCTTTATCAAAGCGATCAAGAGATTACACGAAATAATGAAACTAGAAATGGTGGGCTAACCTTATTAAAATTAATTATTGACTATGTTCCATAATTGTCTGAACTTTTTTGTTTTTATTTAAAAGCATGCTTGATCAAACAATTTGTCAATTATTGGTGATTATAAAGTGTCTTGGATATTAAGTTAATAAATTAAAAAATATATGTATTTTTTGTCTCAGTAAGCACATTAAAGGGTTAATAATCTGGTGAAGAATTTCACAATTTGATACATATGTGATCGTAAATATTAGTCATAATCCGAACCTAAAAATATTCAATGAAGTATAACGGAGACTTCTACAAAATTTGCAGTAAATCCTTTAAAATATTCGTGTAGGCACAGTTTTCATGACAATTGTTTTTGTGATTTATAATTTTTAAACTCATTTCGCCATTTGAAACTTGAATTTTGTTTAAGATTAAATTGATAGCAGAAGTCACCAACAACAGCGACGATATAACCTGCCAAACACAAACCATAACTTGCTCACACTGATCCATGCTGACATTTTTAATGATAAAACTCTGTGTCCACAGAGTGGATCAAGTTCTCACCACACTAGCAATGAGGAAGTTCTGTGAAGACCAAGTCTCCTCTTCCATACAGCCTTCTCAAAACAGGTGCCAGACCTTCTTATGGTTTTGTCCCCTGCCAGATGTCAAATTTCTCTCTCGTCACATCATTTCTTTTTCTTTTGTCATCACATAATATCCTCACTTCTCTGCTTCAGGTACATCTACCACTTTAGTAGTTTGTTGTCCGGTACCATCAAAATGAACAGCAGTCCCCTACTCCTCCACCAGATCCTCATTCCATCACTACCAAACTTCCAAGTGGGAGGAGGTCAGTTTGACACAAACTAATATTGTATAGTAGTAGAAACGGGTCGAAAAATATATAAGTAGAAAAAGTGCCTCTCTTTTCACATATTTTTCTTCTAAACATTTTTTTGTAACTGCAGGTTTCTATCCTTTTCTGAAGATCTACCAGTCTCTAAATTTGGTATACACCTCTGCCATCTAGTAAGTATTTGGGCAGCTGTATGCAAACAGACACCTTTCCTTGTCCTGTATCACTGACAGATGTGGTCAACTCAAGCCTCTGTCTGTGTTCAGGTGCAGGCATGTCAGTGCTTATGTAAAACTTAATGTTGTTTACCACTGTTACACCAAACTGAGAAATGTTTTGACTGGTTTTATATATGCTTTGAGCTGATGTGGTTGGTTTTCATTCTGTGCATTTGTGTGTCCAGTGATCCACAGAGTTCCAGAGCAAGGAAGCTTTGTATATTTATGGAACCAGCGCTTTTATTGAAGGGAGACATTATGGTGAGAAAAAAGTTATCTTGAAGTTTATTTCCCTGGAAATATTACTTTGACCTGAATAATCTCCATTAACTACACAAAACCGCATAATATAAAAAATATTTATAAAATGTCCATATCTTTGTTATACCTAATTCTTATACTCAGTCTTTCATTCCTACTATAGGAACCGTAGTTTCTCTCAACTTTCTTTAATGTCTTTTCTAACTTTTCATTGAAAAGGAGACATATAATTTTCAAATCATTTAAGCAACAAATCATCTGAGACTATTAAAATAAATGACAAAGTATATTCTTCCATGTTCTCGAGTCATTCTTTGAGAAGTTAAAAACATTTATCTCAGAGACAACACGCATTGTTAAGATTCAGCTCAACAAAACTATGCAGAAAACCCATCAAATGTTGCTTTCCTCGTGTGTCTTGCTGTTCTACTAAAACGTCAGTATTTTGAGACATTCCCAGTAAATGATCATTCTCCTGCTTTGCTGTCTGAAGGTGAAGTGCTACCACCGGCGAAGCCGAGCAGCAGAGAGGGAGGTCGTGTTCAGAGTCCAGTTTCATACCTGCACTGTTCATGGAGCCCAGCTGGGGTTTGACAAGACCAAACTGGACCTTGCCTGCACTGGTAGAAAGCCTAAATACCTTAATAGGAAATGCAGCATCAGTTTAGATCAGGGATGGGCAATTTCTTTTCTCTTTTTTTTACATTTGCCACACTGGCTTTGATAAATGTGGCCTATGCCTTCATTCCCGTCAGCAAAGGTATATCCCTGTAAAGGCCCCATACCCTGCATTGTCCAAGTAATTCCCCTGAAGGAACTCCTCAAATTAAATATTTAATTTTAATTTAATAAACCCAAAGTATAAAAGATAGAGATCCTCGTGTCGATTTATATGCAAAAAAATTGGACTAAATCAGACCAACCGTTGCAAAACTTTGGCACCAAAACCATTGGAGATAAAGCTCCCCCTGGTGTCTGAACTATATAACCAACCATTCCTAAGATCAAACCACTTCTTCCTCGCACTAATGTCTGTGTGGGTATATCATTCTAAAATGATGAATGAAATAGTTTTTAAGTTATTGCATTAACACAAAAGACATGCGGTGGACGTGGCTGCAGCACTGACGATTTCCATTATATCCTGATTTTTCGGGGATTTATATCAGTAAGTGCAACAACATGGGCAGTTTGATGGAAACGTGAAATACAAAGTGCTGAATTACTGTAGTTTAAACTACTTCAATTCGCTTTACATGACAAATTGCATTTAAATAGACAATTTATTACCCAGAGGGACTGGATTAGTCTTCAATAACCTGTGTGAAAGGCTTTTTATAACAATGTGTGTCAGACCATAATCTTGAGGTTGCATTACATTTTTTTCTAATATTAAAACAATCCCAATAAATGATGAGTGACTGCGTGTTTAGACAGGCTGGTGCTTCTGAAGTCACCATTATTGTCTGGGTACAGTATGCTAGCAGTCGCTACCATGTATCAAATATTCAGAGAAAGTCTGTTTCATGAGCTTGCCTGACTGCCTTTTTAAAAAACAAACTCTTATCGCTTATGAAGATATACTCTCTGTCGCTAAACCCATTTTCAAGGTTTCTCCTTCTGTTTCTCCCGATGACAGTTTCTGGAAAAGTAGTGTGTTTGGTCAGAAAATGTCTTTATGTCTTATTTGTTGAACAACGTGATACCCTTTTGGCTGTTTTGAAGTCACACTTATGAGGAAATGTTTCAGTGTCCACTAACCTTTACTCTTCTGTCTACTGCTAACTTGACCCTTAAAGTGGAAGCAAGAGTTAACATGTGGCCTTCAGTTTAGTCTTAATACAGACAGCGCCTTCTGTTGAAATCTAACTAACAATACTCTATACTCGTTATTTGTCTGAAAAACTTTGTGATTCCTTCAATTGATTTTTTGGGGCAACTCATGATATCAGATGCAATTCTTTTAAATATTCAGCTCTCATTCCATTATGAGGGGTGCAGTTGTGTATTTATTAACTTGTGTATTCCCATGTCACAGATCAGACTTTGAATGTACCATTGTCTTCTATTATAGTTGGGATATTTTAGTCATTACCTTTATGCACATCTTTCTGTAGATGACAGGTTCCCGGCAGATGCTACAGTGGAATTTATCTTCTCCAATGAGCCAGAAAAATTGAAAGGTAAATAATCTATCTGCCCGTCATTGTATCTGTTTATATATAGGTATATTTTCTATATCCCCTATTCTTTTGCTTTTACATTTCATATGCTTCATATCAAATTATTTCCAAGGCCGAGAGTATGTCAAGAATGACACGTCAGTCAAAGTTGACTACAACACCTCCGACCCTGTGGTCAGATGGGATTCTTATGAAAACTTCAACTTGTACCACCAAGACAGCTTGGAAAGTGAGGAATAGAAACATACACAGTGGTAAAAAGTAATATTTTTCAAAACCAAGCATCTCAGTAAACTTCTTTCTTTTTTCTTATTGCTGCCAGATATCTCCCATACAAGGGGCCCCCTGGATGGCAGCCTGTATGCAAAGGTGAAGAAGCGTCGTGGCCCAGGCTCGACTGACTCAGCAGCATCACCAAATGGGCACCTCTCTCGCAGTCCAACAGTCAGGTCTCAAAGGCCAAGCCAGCCCCTCTCTCTTCCTCACTCCAATGTATCCGCTGAGCAACTGAATAATACATCTCCAACCAAGGCAAGCCATAACAACCCATTGAGGAAAGGAGATGGGGAAGATGGAGCAAGGGAGAAAACAAAAGAAAGGCAAAGAGAAACAGCAATTTTAGATGATGGAGACCCCTCAAATCCTGGGGTTTTGAAGCAAGACCACTTGATTTACAATTACGCAGGCACAAAATGTGGGGATGTCAGATGGGACTGTGTAGGCCAGTGCAGCAGCATCCAGAAACACCCAAAAAGCCGAACTCTTCCAGCTTTACCAACTAAATCTGTGTCTCCGCCTCCACATTCAACTCACTTTGAACTCTGCCATCAACAAATTGCCTACCCTTTACCCGAGTTACCATGGGAACGGCCACCTCCACCACTGTCCCTGCCCTGTCTTGTCAGGCCTTGCTACCCTTATTCTACCCCTGAACATACCCACCCACTAAGCCACACCCTTCCAGCCACAAACAGACTCTGTATTGGGGAGGAGTGTCAACTTTTCCATTATTCCAGCCAACGCCCAGCCTCCCATCTCTCCAATAATTCATTGCCCTCCAGTCCTTACAGGGAAATGTTCTTTAGCTCTCCAACACCATGCTCCAGCTGCTCCTGCCAAGCGTGTTCTGGTAGGCAAGAGCACCAATTATCCTCCATTACAACATTCCACCCAATGAACCGAGACAAACTGGAAAATTCACAGTGGCCGTCTGGTGGAGGGCTACAACGGACAAGAGGGGAACCTCTATGGGGAAAAGACAATCAATGGGAACTGGTAAGAGAGGCAGAAAACTGTCAGTACAACTCAGCGATGCCAGCATTTTGCAGTTGCCACTCCACTTTAGATCAGGGTTCGAATGAAGACCATCATCGGTTTATCACTGGAACCCCCCAGGGCTACCCCAGCCTCAAATCTGTGGTGGATGTGCGCGATGGAGCCAGCAGTGGGTACCACACCCCTGTACAGGTCCGTCACTCCTGTCCTTACTCGCTTTATCAGTCATCCCAACCCGAAAGCCATGAAAGCAGAGGTTATACCTCAGGATACCACTCTGGATCTGCCTCGCCTCTGCCTGCTAGTAGCCCCTCTCCTGGGAAAGGTAGAGTGCCTGAAACTCCCTCTGGATCTGGGGACAAGCAACATAGTGAGCATCACAAAGGTGAATGAATGATTGATTGGTTGATTTTTACATTGAACCTCCATGTTTGTCTTTGTATCACTTGTTTTGTTACTAGTTTCTTTAATATATCTTCTTCTTTTATTTCTACTCTCAAAGTAGAAAATGTCAGTGCTGATGTGGACGATGCTATATCCCTTCTGAGCGATGGCAAATCTGACTCTAATGGCCAGTCAACTATCCCTGCAAAGGATTCTGACCATGACTACACAGTCATTGGTCCCACCCACACAGAAGATAGGTGGGTTAAACTATTCACTCATGTTTAAAATAAAATTCCATTTATCTAGATTTGTAAATAATTATTATACATTTCCATATTTTTTCTCAGTGTAATTGCAGATAGCCCTCCTCAAAGCAAAGAGATTTCTTCTCATTTGGAGTCCAACAAAGATAATGAAAAGGCTGTTACACCAATACCAAGAGAAACTTACTCCTGCATATCCACAAACACAGCACAAACATCCACGGAGAGTTTGAGCTCCGGTAATATCTCAAGAAGGGTAGATGGATCTAATCAATTACAAACTGCAACCTATGCAACTGTGATTATTAACCCAGTCCAAGTGCAACTGAATGGCTCTGCCATTCCTAGAAGTACCCTATCTGACAGTAACAGAGAGGCATCAATGAACCCATCCAGCCCCTCCACCACTTCTCCAAATTGCCATATTGGGTCCCCAGACCTTCAGTACCCTCCAAAGCAATCCAAATCAGCCACAGACACAGAAGGACAGAAACTGACCCCAGACAGAGAAAGCTCACTGGAGACCAAACCGCCATCACCTGTGCCTGATGGATATCACACGCCAACTTTCCCCTTAGCATCCTATTATTACCCATTACTACATGTCCCTCATTTGCCATACACCGGCTACACTGCAGTCACCATCCCTGCAGTTCAGCCACCACTCCCTGAGAAGAAACGACTTTCAACTACAGCAGGATCCATGAATGGACACAACTCTCTACTCCGGGCTTCTTCAGCTTCCTCCCCAACACATCACGTTACTTTTATAGGACAGCAGATACGGGGGTCTTCACAACACAACTGTAGGGAGGAGGCAGACATCATAGTCAATGCAAAGTTTGTCCAGGACAGCTCAAAGTATTGGTACAAGCCAGGCATTTCCAGAGACCAAGGTGAGAGTTATAATTAAGGATGATAATGGTTATTCAATGTTCATATACATACCAATCAATCCAATCACCTATGACCACTCATACAGTATAATGAAACTCAATTCACCATTACAGAAACAGCAAGATTTGAACATTGTAAATGCTGTGACTCTTATTGTAAAGTACGACCCTTCTTCTCTAATGTGCCCTCTCTGCTATAGCCATTGCTGTTTTAAAAGACAAGGAACCAGGAAGTTTCCTCATCAGAGACAGTAACTCGTTCCAGGGGGCCTACGGCCTGGCCCTCAAGGTGGCCACCCCACCTCCTAACGCCAACATTGTTGACAGCAGAGGTATCCATTATAGATCTGGTGTACTATCATTATTACTCTTACCTGTGCATCACTTGGCCCAGGAACTACAGATGAAAAATGGGTGATAGCTATATTCCGCACTATAACTGTTTGATGCATAATACCTGCTAAATAACGATGAATAAATAAATACGTCCTTCGCAGATAAGTCATACAGGAAATGCAAAGACAGCACCCATAAAATACAGACCTACACCAGGCAGCCCAATATTGCCATGATATTATTGTACTTTAAAGTAATTTTGCTATGATAGTATGAGCCTTAAAATATGACTTCCTGACATAGACATCTTAAACCTGTGATGTGGAATCACATTAGTTTGGTTTTTAGTTTGATAGTTATTCAAGAAAAATACTATTTAACTAATTCTTCAAGATGTAGCTAATAAAGTTTTAAGAATATTTTGACTTTAAAAACCAAACTGTATCATTACGGTTTTAACAACAATTTGATTCTCAATGCATGTCTGTAACATTGTTGTTAACCAACATAGGTGATTTCTGGAACATAAGTACATTTCTATGTTTTAATGGGCAACATTGCACTACTTCTTTGATCAAACTGTTCATGCTCAATTAAGCATTGCTTTGATAGTGGTTCCAATTATGATGCACAAATGTTAATGTCTAATTATTCATTATAATCTAATGCATTGCTGTAATATATGTAAGAACGGTTGGAAGAAAAACAAATGATTGTCATAGACCGTATGAATTTAGGCATTTCTTACACATTCTGCTCATGCATGGAATGAAAAGCACAAACGATGCACAACTTTGAATTAGAAGGAACAAAGTGGTTGTGAGAAGTCCAAAGCAAACATAATCATGTAATTTTGTTTGTGCATACTTACAGAATATGCCCTGTTTGTCATACATCTATTCCCTCGCAGGAGACCCTTTGGAACAGCTGGTGAGGCACTTCCTCATCGAGACGGGGCCACGGGGAGTGAAGATCAAGGGCTGTCAGAATGAGTCCTACTTTGGTCAGATATGGTTGACACAATTGCCACTATATCTTTTCACATATTCAGTTAAATGTTAAGGATATTGAAACTTAAGCCATGTATTGAAACTTAAGCCATGTGAAAGTATTCATTTATGATTTCCAAGTCCTTTTATTTTAAAGTATCTAATCTGCCTTAATCATAATCTGATTTCCCTGTTTTGCCCTTTTTATTTTAGGCAGTTTATCTGCCCTGGTATACCAGCATTCAATTACTCCCATCTCTCTTCCATGTGCCCTTCACATTCCAGAAAAAGGTCAAACCAGTTTCGAAACATTCAGATTTCATGATTTTTATTTACACCTTAAATATGTGCATTTCAAGTTAGATTAATTCAAGACAATATTTATTAGGGGATAATTGTTATTTATCTGGAGTTTCTGATGTTTCAGACCTGGTTGGGGAGCTTCAGGAGATGCAGAAGGCCACAAACACCAGCACAGCTGGCCACCTCCTTAAACAAGGAGCAGGTAGGACATGTTCTCAGTTGTTGTTTGTTTTTTTAAAATTCTGTAACTTTTGTGAACATTCACAGTTGATATGTATCATCTTATTCTTGTTGCACTTCTTCTGACCAGTAAAGGCTGCTCAAGCCTCATTATTTTACTGCATGGCTCCATGAGAAGGTGTAATGTTCATTCATATTTTCCCATCTGTCATATGTACAAGCTTGCAATGTTCTCTACCTGTACTCTGTGGAAACCGAGTCTTTGACGGGGCCTGAGGCTGTCTCCAAGGCAACCAATTGCATTATGGCTCTCAGTCCTCGTCCAGCTGCAACAGTGGTTCACTTCAAAGTTTCTGCTCAGGGCATCACTCTAACTGACAGCAAAAGAAGGTACATCATAGAAACAACAGTGTTACTGCCCATCTCATTGTCAATTCAGCGACTGAAAATGCATATCAAGAAGTATTTATAAATGACTTATATTACTTGATTATGACACAATATGCGTACCAGTTTGATAGAAATCTCTGTAAATGAGACATGATGATGTTTGTGTTGACATAGGCTGTTCTTCAGGAGACACTACCCAATCAGCAGTGTGACTTTCAGCAGTCTTGTCACCCAAGACAAGAGGTGGGTCAATGATACATGTGTAAATCCATTAACATTAAAAGAAAGATTCAAATTTGCTTGTACATGATACTGCTTATTATCTTTAGTAAAGCTAGTAATATTAATGCTTGCTGCAGCTGCACCAATATTTTCTCTGTTGACTTATATTGTATAAAAATAAGCTCTCTGTGATTTGTATGTCTGCCTTTTTCTTTTGCTCCTTGAGATAGATCGCCAGTCAGTGTCTAGTCTGTATTGTACAGTCACCGTGGCTTTGCTATTCAGGTTCTCAATTGTTTTGTCTCTTCTATCTCTGCATCCGTACTTCAGGTGGACTGATAGCTCGTCAAGCAAGTAAGTGCTTGTAAAAAGTGTGTGGGTTTTATCTGTGAGAGATTTGACAGTGTACGTCTTTGCATGGCAATTAATCACAATCAAACTTATTATTCTATCTCACTCGGACAAACTGTGATTTATTCTAGTATTAGATCAGATTTTTTCCTCCTCTCTCCTGATGTAATGTGTCCTTATTGCTGCAGGATGTTTGGATTTGTGGCGAGGCGGACAGGCAGCCCTACTGAGAATGTGTGTCACCTGTTTACAGAGATGGACCCCGAGCAGCCAGCTGTGGCCATTGTCAATTTTATCAACAAAGTCATGCTGGGACCTCAGCTACACAGATGAGAGACCAGAAGAATTAGAGAACTCTAAAATATTGTTACTGTTGACATGTTTGCTTGTTTTTAATGAAGTGTGTAGCTACAGTGTTGCCTGCATTTGTACAGCTGACACCACTATATCTGTTAATGACAAAACACAGCTTTGACTAATCAGCGTTCTGTGTGCCAAATATTGTTTTTCATATGTCAGCTTACAGAGAAAACAGTTTGAGGAATAGTTTAATGAGCTAAAGTCTGACCTAACCTTGCTTACTTTTGCCAAATGGCATTGAAGAAAAGTTGTTTTTTTGCTCATTAAGTTTACATTTTTATCCACTGGTTTAGACTGTTCAACATGGTAACAGCAATAAACTTCACAAGATGCATGAGTGACAATTCACTCACCACACGGTTATTACCACTGCCAAGGAGCTCATGTTCTCGCTGGTATTGTTTATTTTGGTGTCTCATAGCAAGATTACTCACATGACTAGGAATGGATTACAAAATAACGTTTTGGAGAGATAAGCCCAAAGAGCAATCTATTAGATTTTGTTGGTGTTTTGTTGGTTATCATTTCAGTCCAGAACTTTGTAAAGCAATCTCTACCATTGCAGGAATATAATATTTTTGTTTCTTACATCAAAGTATTATCTGGATCGAAGTCACAGTCCAGATCTTAGAATATATAGGGTTTACAGGATAATCGTTACTGTAAGATAATAAATAATAATGCAATTAAAATCAAATTGTGGCTGAAACTGCACTGATTCTGTTGAGTGTTAAATTGGACATAATTTCAATATTCATTGAGCTATATCCTGAGCAAAACGGCTATTAATGAAATATTATCTTTCTTTAATAACGACGAGACATAAATTTCCAATTTGATTCTAAATTGTAGCTGTTTCATGGTCATGGATTCAAATTATGAGGCTGAAATATCATGGTACTATTGCTTTGAAGTGCAACGTCATAATAGTGATGTTAACTAAAGTGTTTTTTTACATGTTTGTAACATTCTGCATTTTGTTACCATCTCAAATTGACGTGTGTTTATGTTGTGGTAAAAAGCATACATTTATTGATAATAATACTAGATGTAACATTTTCAAACCCACCCAGATAGTTTGACATAATATATCAACAAAATGTCGATGACTTTGTGGGAGGAAATCAGATTTAAAAGAGAATAAACTGATTAAAAAATCATGTATGCCACATGAATATCTACATATTTTCTACAGCTACAAATAATTTCTAATGACAGTTCTGGGCTTTAAGGAAGTTCTCGTATGAGAAATGTGATGTCTGCATTATTTGTTGATACATAATTACCTGTAACCATTATTTTTTAGAGTGAGTTTCACTTCAAGCCAAAGACATCATTATTTTGTAAGGATATGTGTGACTGATTTTCTTATCAAATCATTTTTTTTGTTAATGGTCTTTTCTATAAGCTGATTATTATAATATAAAGATGAATTAAGCACAATCATTATTTTTCATAATGGATTTTTATGTAAAAGAAGTAATATATTTTACTCCTCTGAGTTGGTGAGAAGAATGATGTATGCTATATTTGACACAGAATTTATGTAATAAAATCAGACAAATGCACGTTTATGCTTCCTCATTTAAAACTTTGTTGAAGCTAATTTTACCAATGTTTTGTTACCTTCATTGGCACACATAATTATATATTTGTTTCCTGCTTTGATACGCAATAAAAGCCAGTCAAAGTAGTCAATCTGATAAAACAACACTTGCTTTTTTTTAAATACATAATTTTCTACATATTCTCAGCTTTGTGAAAGTACATAATTAATTCTCAAAACGCTACTCTGCATATCCAAGAGCTTTTTTCTTCACAACATGTCACGTGCTTTTTCAGGATCGAACAACACTGAAGCCATCGTCTTTTTTATCTTACTTGAAATGTAAAATGTGTAAAAAAATCATTTATTAATAGTTCTGGTAGCCTGCTAGCTACCCACTCTGTCGCTCAAATACCTTATGATATTCTTTTTTTCTTTCCCTAGGTGGGTTGACCAGGTAATTTTCTTGTCAAACCAAATACCCACATACTTGAAACATACTCCTACATCTAGCTCTTCACAACCATCACCATAGTTTTATTTCCATTTAGTCCGGAATTTTCCTTTTTGTGAAAATCATTACCTTTGTTTTGGATACTGAAAACCCAAACTCAAATTCCTGTGTCCACTCTTCAACTTTCCTTAATGCCTTATGAAGCTTTTTTTACAATACATTCTACATTTTTCCACATGACTCATCATCTGCAAATATTGACACACCTATTGCCCTGTCCAGACTACCAAAAGAGTCCTTGATAATGATTGAAAAAAATAATGGACTCACTGTTCTCCCTTGAGGTGTTCCATTTCTTGCTGCAAGAACGCTGAGCTATATTCTAAACCCACTTTCACTAATATTTACCTATACATTAGAACATTCTTAATCCATTTATACATTTTCCCCCTGATTCCGAACTGACGTGTTTTGAACAATAGTCCTTCTTTCTACATCACATCGTAAGCTTTTTCAACATCCAGAATTAGAGCTACGCACTCTCTTTGTTACTTTGGTCCCTCCTAGTCTCATGTTCTAAACACACAGCTGGCTCAATAATACTCCCTTTTTTTCCGAAGCCAATCTTGTAATTTCTTAGTGACTCTCTATCTTTCCTATATCATGTTTAATAGCATTTTTTTTTATTCCAGTCACTTAAACTATTCAACATATAGCAACTTACTTGGTCTTTTCCTGGTATAGGTTTTTTTTTACCATTAGTGCCTTCTTTAGTTCTGTTATTGTAAACATAGTGTTTCTTATGCCCCCATTCTCATTCTCGTACTGATGTAATGCATCTAGATTTCATGCTATCGTTTTCGCTCTTTGGGTCTTTTCCTCATTATTTACATCATCTGTACAATGAACTTTTATGAATGTTTTTACAAATGATTACTTTTCCTTGTCATCTACTATCTGATTATATCTATCCATCTTTCATAACAGGTTACCCATTTTCCTTTGTATATCCTGACATCCTAGTTTCCTACAAATGATTGCTTATTGTTGTACTCAATAACATTTTTAAAGTTGAGTGTTTTCTTCAGGACCACCGTGGAACTATTTTTTTTCTACCTCCATTACTTCTGGGCATTGTTTCTATTGCTGCAAACCCTGGTTATTTCTTGATTGAGGTCATCAATCCCCTAATCTATATTTACATTAAGTAACCCTCTCCGTTATTATAATATATTCATCCCTGTTTGCTTCCTCATATTTCCATTGTCCCTCTCTCACTTCTTGCTCTTTATTCCTCTCAATTCCTATATTAATAAATCTTGGGTAGTTATCACTAACAATTGTGCTGTCCTTGTGAATTTTCCTATAAATGTACCGGCTAATCACCTTGATGCTAATGTTAGGTCTATTGTTGATTCTGTGCCCTTAACCAAATTCACCCTCATACCTGACCAAGTATTTACACACCAGTTGTTTTCATTCATTATTTCCTCTACATCTTCCCAATTTCAATCATCTTGCTCCTTTGAAAAACCTCACACACCCTCGTCCTTTCCCACTTTACCTATCTCTGCATATGGTTTTGTATCCTTTGATAATGAATTCTTCCGTTGGTTTGAGCCATGTCTCTTTTTTAAATATTATGTCTTGTTTAACTTTTAATTTGCTAATGTAACCCTTAAGTTCCTGTCTAGTCGTTATCTAACTCCTGGCGTTCCATTGGAGTATAAGCATTATAAATAGTTTTTTTAAAAGCATGCCTCTGATGTCCCTTCTCCTTGGCTAAGGTCTGAATGATTTTTTTTCCCGAGGACAGTTCTTTCATGTTGAGGAATGTCGTTGCTTCTCTGTCTATTATTTGGATTTTTTAAAATCTTTTTTGGTTTTTGCTTGCTCTGAACATTTAATGGCATGAGCTACAAAAAGCACCAGTCTTAACATTAGAATTCCTGATGTACGTATGAGTATGCCTTAGTTCTGTATTTGCTCCAGTTTCTCTTTAGTTGCTCGTTTCTTCCCTTTTTTCATTTGTGTATATTTCCACTGCCTCTGTGTCACTTTATGTTCTGTTCTCAATTGATGAATCTCCACCGTCGGTTTCCTGACCTCAAAATCAACATGCTTGCATGCGTGCATGCTGCTGTGGGATTCCCCTCACGATTAATCGAAACAAATTATTGGCACATTCTCCGTACACATAATCTCTCCACATCTACCACATATTTGCTTGCTCTTCCATGCCTTACGAGATTGTCCATACCTATGGCAATTAAAACAGCAGATAGAAGATGAGTGGTGGAACACAAGGTCTCACGTTAAAGCTTTTGAAGCCCATCATCACTTTTACTCCTTACCTGAAAGCCTGTGGTCTTTTAATTTCTTTGATGGTTCTTTCGAAGTGCGTTCCATCCATAAATCAAACCTGTGACTCCTCTTCCCTCACCAAAAAAACAAACCGACTGCAATTTTATCGCCTATTCCTTTGCTAGGCAGCTTTGTATTTGAATTTAGTCAGGCATCAGGAAGGATCCTTGCCATTGCTATGTCATCAATCGTATTTTTTCCCGATAAAGTCATTATGCTATCTCTACTACCCTTCCTACCTTCTCCTTTCCTATTATCAACTATTCTGGTCTAATCCTTATCAAGCGTGCCATCCTCCTACCGTACATTAGAAGCCATTACAATCCGGTCACAGTTCGCATTATGCCAATAATACCGCCGATCTATTTATTCAAATTTGATCCCCGAGTTCACACGCTTCTGTCTAAGAGCAGTGGGTATAAAACATTAAAAATACTATAAAATACTTTTCCAACAGTTAATTTGTTCCACGAATAGAATAAAATAAAAATGACTGACTTTTTTGTTACTAAAGGGAAGTTTCAATCCATTTTAAATGCTTGACTTACTTTTCCTGGATAACGTTTAACCTGGTCTGGCCAAAATATGTTTTTTTAAAAATTCATATACAAAAGTTAAGGGAGGAGAGAAAAAAGAAGAAATCTATGTTCCTAAAGCCAAAAACGGCCAGGAGAATAACTAGCACTTTGAGATTTGATCCAAATGTAAAGTGCATTATAAATTAAATGTATTATTATTATTATTATAATTATTATTAACTTGCCATGAGCCCCGGTGTAAAGTGTATTTGGCATTACAGATATCTCATAAGGATCTGATACAAATCTCAAAATACAATTTCAGAAATTGCCTATGTTCAATTTGATTTATTTGGTCTTTCTATTCTTAATTATTTTTTTTTAAAGAAAAACGGTTTTGAGTTCTTAGCGAGCTATGTGAACATGCTGCTCTTTCCTATCTTTTGAGAGAAACCATATTCTAATTTCCGCTACGGCAGCCATTGATTGAATTCTATTCAGTGAGTTTGTAGAGTTTCCTCCATCTCAATTTGTCTGCGATATCGGCGGTGAAAATGACGAGGTCCCACCGAGATTTGAACTCGGATCGCTGGATTCAAAGTCCAGAGTGCTAACCATTACACCATGGGACCTGCTATTGCCGACATGGCAGAACAGCGATTTTTTCTGGTTCATGATGAAACGTAACATCGTCATCGGAATTATACTTTGTATCCCTTACTGACCGGTAAAGGGCTTTTTATAAGGTTCCAGTTGTAATTAGATGGACAGCTACCTATTTTCCCGTCTAAACTAGCTAACACCACTAACACCATCTTAACTAGCTAACATCAGCTAAAATAGCTAACATCAGCTAAAATAGCTAACCGCAGCTGAAGCCAATTGAATCCAAGCTAGCTAACCTGCGCCTAGATAGCTAACCGGCTGAAACACAGCAGCCAAATGAAAAAAAAAAACATGTTTGTCCGGACGCTAAATGGAACTGGCCGTCTGCCACGCTTCCAAAAATAATAAGGAGATCTTCTATCTGTTCATATCCAATCTTGGTACCTCTTTGTAAAAGCTTTGATTTCCAAATAAAAGTTGACAAGCCATTATTACTGGGCATGAATGACGCACCACTCGTTCTTATTTTATCTATTTTGAAATCGATAAGGACTGGACAACGCTCTTCCATTATAATAGAATTTCCTTTATTGCTTGACAATAAAGTCAAAATTCTCATATAATTTAAAGAAACGCACGTATGGTTCCTTTAGTAAATCGGTAAGAAAAAAGTCAGAATCATGAATTCATTCATATAATTGCATTACTAGTCGTGATTCTGAGGATTAAGTCACAGAGCTGATTTAGGAAATATTTTTACAATTCTAGATTTTAGAAACACAACGAGGCCATGATCCACTTCTGTACTGCTTTTATGTCAGATGGGCGACATGATTATTCTCAATAATGGATATTTGGCCCCACTTGACTTGTTTTTATGAGGAGTCTTGAGTCTGAAAATACAATTTGTGAGTAAATACTCATCATGAACTAAGCCCTTATTACTGCTCTTTTGTTAAACTAACCCACTCTAAAAGGAAGTCATCGTGATTTGTGACAAAATGACATTTGCAGTAATGTCACAGCTGGGCGAAATAATTACCAGAATGATTATTTTGACATGCTGAAGGCATTTCTGGAGTTGTGAAATGGTCATGACCTAAACTACATTAAATAAGTGTGGTGTTGGTTGAGTGAGTATGGCAGCTTGAATACCTTATACAGACACAGCAGTTGTAAGAGTGCTGCTAAAAGGGGATGTTATTACCCACACTACCAAAGTAGTGCAAAATCCCTGTAGTATATCATGTGGGTCAATAAACTGACGTCTCCTACAAATACATTTCATCAACAGCCTTTATGGTGGAAGAAACATTGATCTGTTAACATGCATATGCTGGGAGCAGGGCCATAACCCTTCAACTACTTTTGAGTAATTGCATAATCATTAGGGTGGATGAAACCATATTGGCTCACAAAAATGATTATATGGAAAATAAAGCTAAAAGGGACTTTGTTATTTACTATACCTAGAATTTCCAAGTGACAAAAGGTAAAATATTGTTTGTGCTGGCCGGAATGAGGTTAGTTGGTCTGTGGATCAAACACAGTCAAAACACATTCCTCTATTTCGTCTGTTATTAGGTCTTCAAAACAACATAATTATGAACTAGTAAAAGAAATGCGTTCAGGCTTGGGTTGTTCTCATGCGCCATGCTTTATTCATCATGTCCTGTGTTGTTACTCTGAACTACCTAAAGAAGCTCAACTGGCTGTGAATATGTTTATTTTAAAGATACGCACTCGGGGACACATGGCCGGCTTCTTCTATGTAATCTTAAAGTCTGGAACTGTAAGATTTAACGCCACAGTGATGTAATAGCCCAGGGACCCAAATTTGATGGTAGTAGATGATTGGTGCCCATGTTGTCCCTCGGTTTCCCAGAAGAGGGAGCCAGAGTAATCAAATAAGACCACGGTTCTTCTCTAGTGTAGTCCGAGTCCCATGTTGCTGCTCCCGGCTGTCTAAAGGAAAGCAGTACGGTCATGGTGAGCCTTTTCAACTTTAACTGTCTGAGAATGAGAAATCCGTCAGTCACACTGCATCATTGGATTTAAGAACAGCTCATGCAGGAACTGTGCAACGTTTTTCAGTGATTCCAGCTATTTTGTTTGATTTTTATGAAGTCTAAAATTTTAAGTGTCTATAAACACTTACACCAAGAATTGGCTATCCTCTGAGAAATGATCAGAAGAAAAACAACATTTGATCTTTTAAGTTGATATTCAAAGAAAACAAAGGAATTCCAAAAATGTGTAAAATTAGCCTCAAATGCAAAGCTTACCAGATAGTTTTTAATTATTTTTAAAAAAGAAGCAAATCTTAAAGGGGTCCAAAAACCGTTAGTCACACAACTTTTGTATCATTATGTATAATTTGCCTTTATTACTGTTAAAATTATAGGGTCTTTTTATATTCTTTTAAAAGGAATTCATTATTTAAATACATTTATTAACAATACTTTATGAAGAAACACATGGATTGGTACGCTTATATGTTAAATTAGTTAATTTAATGATTGCACAATATTAAACCTTATTACAACAAGAGTAAAATGAAGAACATTAACGTTGTTAGTTAATTACTTGGTTAAACGGCTTTGAGGTGTTTTATAGAGATATATTACAAATGGTACAAAACAGAACAATGAAGACCGTGACAAGCACTATTTGGTCATAAACTGAACAATATGCTGGCACTCATAAACATGCTGACTCATTAAATTATGCCTTTGAAATGTTTTCAACCGTTTAAAACACATAGAGGTTGGGTTGGATGATTCTGTGAGCATTTACTGAATCCCAATCCTGGGGGATGCATTTACTGTGGGATGGGATTGAGGATGAGGAGAGTTTTACTGATTGCTGCTCTTAAATGAACTCTCTTCTCACATGTCGACTCTTTATGTCCATATGTAACTGGGTAATTGATGATCAGTGGGATGTGTCATGAAATCTTCAGCTGATCTGCTGGTTCGATATAAACTGTACGTTGTTTAGATTTCCTAAGGGAAGTGAGTCTACGTGGGTTTTGATCAACAGTCTGAAGCATTGTATGATGACAGCCGTAAATGGGACAGGGTGGTAGTCTGTCAGACAGGATATCCTGGGTTTCCTAGACACATGAATGCACATGAACATTACAACTGAAACCGCCAAAAAATAAGTGTGTCCAAAAGGGCATCTTCCAGCTGATTAGCACAGGCTTTCAGAAGATGGCCACCAGATGAAGGGCTTTTGGCCTGCATGAAAAAGCCATTGCAACCCCACACCCAGAGGCCACGCCAACCCTGCACAATTTTTGCAGTCCCATCTCTAATGCTAATTAGCACACTGAAAGCATTATACTATTTTCAGTCCTTCTAGTAGTGCAATATTTACTGTAAAATATTTACAAACAATTGTGAATCACAGTGCAGATATGTTGTCGATGAAAAATTCGACATGTTGTCGATGAATAATTTAGAATTTACATAACTTCTAAAGGTTGGCATGGTGGCACAGTGGTTAGTGCTGCTGCCTCACAGCAAGAGGGTGCTGGGTTCAAATCTACATCTGCTGGCAGATCTAGATGCATGTTGCATGTTCTTTCTGTGTCTGCGTGGGTTCTCTCTGGTAAGTCTGGCTTTCTCCCACAGTCCAAGAACATGTGATATTTGTGTGTCTCTGCACTGCGATGAACTAGTGACTTCTTTAACCGTACCTCTCGCCCGATGTTTGCTGGGATAGGCTCCAGCCCCCCTTGACCCTGAACAGGATAAGCAGTAGATAATGAATAACTTCCAAAAATGGATGAGCTTCTCATTTAGAATGAAATAATATTATCTCCTCTGGAATGACTGTAATATAAGCAGCAGATTTTCTCTAGTAAGCATACATACCAAATAGAAAAATAATAATACAGTTTATTAACAAGAGATTTAATCTTTTTTATTTGTTTTTATATCGATAAACGAGCCATATAGGGGTCACATTCCAGCGTACTGGAACGGCTGTCATCTAGTAGCCGTCCCAAACCAAATATAATATCAGGAGCTGCAAAATGTATTGCATGAAGCTATGACCTAGATCCAAAAGGAGATTGGCCATTGTGAATGTCTTTGGTGTGTTTTTTCACCATTTTCATTAATTGTTATATAAAGAACTAATCCTACAGATTGCACCTGATCAACTTGAAATATGGTCAGTACAATCTCAGCACTTTAATGATGAAAATTTACCCAAAATGTTTCATAGAAATGGAAATGTTTGTTAATGGGGCATGGTGGATTTTTATCTTTTGCCATGAAGCAGGAATTTCTTATGAATCTGCAATCAATGGGCAAAACTTTGCGGAACTTCTTATGTGGGACAACAATCCCAACCTGAGGACATTCATTTACCGTTATGGTGCCTCTAATGGTGTGAATGACAGTATGAATGATTGTCCGTCTCTAAATGTTGGCCTTGTCCAGGGTGTTCCTTGCCTCTTGCCCAATGTCATCTGGGATAGGCTCTAGTACCTCTTCAACCCTGAAGAAGGACAAGCATTTACATAAAATGATTGAATAGGACAGTGCTATCTGCTGGTCCATTTAATTTACATTACTTTTCCACATTGTTTACTGGAAGACGTATAACTGCTGGGTGTTCTCTAGCATCACATTGTGATCAGAGAAAGTGACATTGTATGTATTATTTTTATAGTGTGAGTAACACAAAAAACAGCTGTATTTACCGGCACTTGTTGGGTTCAATGTGGGAGTGGAAGGGCCTGTTCAATTCTCACATTTGTACTTTTACCCCCGCAAACCATAGCTGTCGAAGGCTATGTGTTTGCTGCTGTTTTTGAAATAAGGAAGGGGACGGGTTATTCATTTTTCTATAATTTTTTGTTTGGTGATTAGAGTTTAAGGATTATTCAGAAGATCGTTTCTCAAAACTGTGTCTCATGAGGTGCAGCGTACGATATGTCATCAACATGCCTATAAGAGGAAGAATAGTTTATATCTGCAGCAGTGGCATTAATAGTAGGTCAAATGTTTCATATTTATGATTTCTATTCTCATCTCCAGAAACCGAGCCAGCTAAGCGTGAGGGGTTGGAGCTTCTAAGGACAAATGGTTCGGCCAGGATATATGTCAGACATGGGTGTTGTGGAGCCAAATAAAACCCTGTTAACTGAATGGCTTGTTCCGTTCTATTGCCTGACTTGGAGTCAGCCCAAGCCGCAGGACAAGGATCTACTCTCCATGGGCATGAATCAAACACCTTTAAACTTTATCACAGGTTACTACGTTTGAATCATCAGTTAACAAGATTATGACACATGTCCAAGGTGCTCCATGCGCTAAGGGTATGCTGATTCTCAGGTTAAGACCGAATGCAAACTGAAACTGTAGCTGACACTGAACTTTGCACTTGCATGCTTGGGTTTCATAGTTTGGTCCTTATTATTGAGTGGTTTGTTTTCTTTAACTACGCAGTAGGTACTAAATGTATAACCGTGTTTGGACTGGAATATTTCGGATATGTTTGTTGGTAAAATGCTTGTCGTGGAATGAAGAAAATGCTTGCAGGGAATGTAGAAATCTGACAAGCAGTGCATAACATGGTTTTACTCTTCCACTCTGCTGGCTGCTATATCGGTGTGGTGAATAAATCAAGAGGGAGGACAAATACCTTGCATTAGTTTCATAAACAGAAAATAATGTTCATTTTATTAATTGACAGATAAGTGGGCATAATACTCATCTTGACCCTTTGTAAGCCCTGGTATGGATTTTTGTCTCATGAACAAAATATAACACAGCACACAGCAAAATGATTGTGTTATATATATGTATACTATTTTTTTTTACAGATGGTTTCTGTTATCAGACATTTTCATTTTCATTCCATTACAGAGCCAATCCGGATTAATTTTAAGAATAAAAGTTGTCTTATATTCTCTTGTTTGAAGGCTAAAGCACGATTAAGCCCAGGGAGAGGTGGATATATGTGACTGGAGGAGCAACCCGTCGTATCTGTCGCTTTTAGCGTGTTTACATTACTGACACACCCCTGACCTTGACCCAAGCCCCTTCCGCTGGCCCCACCACGTACACGCACACAAACACACTCTAAGCGCGACATACATTTTACCACGTACCAAACCTCCAATCTGCACATAATCGTAAAGGAACAATTGTCACCTGAATAAAGTAGTGAGTCCCAAATACAACCATTTTATTACCGAAGAGTTGAAAACATAAATATTATTAGCCCAGTATGGTTATGTTGTGAGGTCGTTTTTGTAATCTTTACTCAAATATCTTTCGTGCATTACAAATGCAGGCAAGATCGCCATGCAGCGCAATCGCGTCCTAGCCTACCACTGTACTGCAGAGCAGACACACCCCTCCGATACACACGCCTCACTGCACACATTTACAAGTGTCAAAGAAAGAATGAAGCAAAATTCAAAAAATTTGTGCCATACAGAGCTAATATTATCAATACAGTTCCGTTATATGGGTAGTGATGTGCTTTTTAAAAAAAAATTTAAACACGATTCAAAGCTTGTCACTGCAAACATTTAAAGATACTCTGGTGCGTTACAGAAACCAAAGCATAACTGGTCATCTATAAAGACACTATACATGTGTATGGATGAGATTATAGTGCATTAGCGCTGTAATCCCCGCACCGCGTGCAAGTTGATTCGGAGATCACTGGCAAAAACAATGTTGCTTTAAGCCTCACGCGGTCAAAGTTGTTTACCTCTTAGTTACCTGTGACGTCAAGACACACCCCTGTTTGAGGGGGCGGGTTTCCAGTTATTGAGCACCAGAACCTACCAAGCAAAGACAGGTTGGTCCAAAATGTCACCAATCATAATGCGAGACAGACAACAAGAACTCTTGTGATTGGTTGTCCAAGGGGCTGGGGGGGAAATCCCTCTTTCTCGTAGAGTTCCTGATGGGGGGCGGGGCGTAACAGAAGTAATGGCCATCTATTTGGATCCACAAGAAGGATGGGTATATCTGGTCGGAATACAATAGCTGTGAGTTAATTTCCTTTGCGTTAGCGTGTACGTTTGCTCATTAGTGATACTCACTGACGTCCTTACAATCGTATAACGATTAGCAAGCTGGTCGAACTTTGTGCCGCATTTTAGGGTGAAAGCGCCAAGCTAGCCATATTAGCGTTAGCTACTACCAGCGTCGCCGTGTGAGCCAACGTCTGGAAGGGCGTACGAGTTTGACATTTTCTCCCCAAGTCTCCTCACAATTCTGAAATAAGTACAACGCGCTCCTCTCTTTTCCGTGTTCACACACCCAGTCAACATGGTGGGGACACACTTTGCCGAACCATGAAGACGACGAGAGACTACGACTAAAGAGGATTAAAAGCAACTCGGCGTTGATGGGGAAAAGTTGAGCATAGGTATGAAGTCGCATGCACCCCGTGAATGCTAAAGTGGAAATGCTGCAGAAGAGCACATATGAAACATTATAAGCACAGTTAAAGTGTGTGTTGTTTAATAATCAACGTGTTTGCTTGCGCTGCTCACATTCCAACTATATTGTTACATGTTTGTGGTGGAAACAATTGACTGTTACATAAACAGGTCAGGTATTGGCCCTCACTGACTCGCGAAATGCCGTCTTTTTTTGTATTGAACAGTAATAACGGCAACAACTTGGATTAAACTGAAGAAGATTCAAGTCTTTCGTATCGTACAAGGGCATTTTAAAAACTCAGGTAAGATATTTTTAATTTGCCTTCAAGTCATACCTGGCTCTGTGCAGTCATTGAATACGGTAGTGGTGTTTATGAGACGATGCTGCGAGAGGGAACATTCACACGTGATTCAGCCCTCAGGTTGCTTTGCTATTATTTTATTCATATTTCCTGGAAGTGTTCCAATCAGATGCTATCGCTGGTATTTTACACCTGAAATACATTTGTGAAGAATAAAAATATCAGTGTTTAAATACTTTACTTAATGTGACCTAAATCAGTGGCCGTGATAAAACCAAAGCCCTTATTTTACAGTTGAAAATAAATTGTAAACATATTAACTTTTTGTTTTGTTCTATGCATTTTTTGTTCATACACCTACAGTGTGAATATCCCCTATGGGCTATACATTTTACCTCTACACCATTTAGTCACCCTTAATAAAAGGGTGTAATATACACCGATCAGTCATTACACTATAACCACTCACGGTGAAGTCAATAACATCTCAATATAATGGCACCTGTTATATATAAGGCAGTGAGTAAACATTTTCTTCTCAAAGCTGATGTGATGGTGCCAGAAAAAATGAGCAAGCAGAAGGATCTGACATATTTTGACAATGGACAAATTGTGATAGCCAGAAGACTGGGTCTGAACATCTCCATAACTGCAGATCTTGTTGACTGTTCCCAGTCTGCAGTGATTTTAACCTAGCAAAGTTGTCTAAGGAAGGACAACTGGTGGGCACTTGTGGGTAGAAAGTTTAGCCTATGTTGTCCAATCCAATTGATGAGTTATCATAGTAAAATTGCTAAAAAAAGCAAATGCTTATTCAGATAGATACATATTGGAGCAGAAAGTGAATCACAGGGTTGTCTTTGTGGGTAAAGAGAGCCCAACACAATATAAGGTATGTGGTTATAATGTTATGGCTGATTGTTGTTTTGGTACACTACACACGGTATTACTAAATTTAAAAAAATTTAATAAGTCACTATCAGTGACTTTATACTTTTATTACTACGGTTTATTTGAAAGAGGATTTCTCTTTCTTTCACATTCACACACATTTTTAGAATTATATATATTTCTTCAAGTACATTTTTTCACCATAACCATTCTTTTCTTAGTCATGGAGAACTGAACCCCTAGTAAGAAATCATCTATCATTCTTGTAATGTGTTAAATTTCTTACTCTTTTTTTTTCTCTGCCATTCATGACTTGAACTGGAAGGGACCCAATACTGCTAACAGCAAGGGGTATATATTCCCACTTTCCCAGTGAGCCTATCTCTATAATTCGGATACCTATCCATTTCTGTTTATAAAACAGTTTGACACTTGAAAAATAGCAGGTACGATGTTGTTTTTTAGATCTGCCTTTTAAAAAAAGAAAAAAGAAAAATGCAGTTCCCCCTTGGAACTACCTAGCGTTCTTGAGATCAATGGTCACATATGTTCTGAATTTATATGATATGGAAATTTACGGAATGACCTACATTACTTTGGACAGTATAGGAGACTTATCCCAGATGAGGACCATGTAAGTTTCACCGTTTGAATTAGTTTTTAGCTAAATTACCAGAAAGACTGAGAGCAGATGTGTGACAAGAAGATGCAGAAGGGGATAACTATGAGATTTTTTTTTGTCCTTGTTGACTGAGGCTGTGGCATGTTCGTTCATGGAGCAGTGTGTCATGATAATGGTACAGTCCATTAGGTCTCCAGTACAGTGAAATACACTGACCCTCCCCCCTTTCGTGACTACAGTAATTGGTTGCTTCCTCTTACATGTAACCCTATAGAAAGAATGAGGCTGCTGTACTTAACTGTATAGACCTACTTGTCTGTATGTACTTTCCACTGTATTTGCATGCTTGCTGTTTGCCACATATGTCTAGATCCTTCGAGACTAATGAAGTGTTAACTTCCCCCTAATGTCTTCGAGCCTGCTATTACCATGTGTTGATGGTTTCTAGGTTCAACACATCAACCAGGTAATATATTGTATGTGGAGAGCAATTCAGGCAAAAAGAAATGAAAGCAAAATATATGTCATCGTTTGATATCTAGGATAGGGAATATAAACTGCATCCAGATCTCTATTTTAACCAATTTAAGTGTATACCTTGATTACAGATTGAATTGTATTATTTAATTGTTTGTATTGTTTTTCCAAAAGTTGGTTGAAATTCCAAAGATAGAGGAATCCAAAATATTTCTTATATTTTACATTTATTTAAGATAAGTATTATCTAAAAGGGAGAAGGCATTTCTGGAAGTTATGTAACTTACTTGTTGGATAAGCGATTTAAAGCCACCTCACCCACATGTCTGTTGTTTTTCTACTTATGACCAATTAACTTTCTGTGTGCACAAGTCTGTCTTCCACAACATTTGTATTATGTGTCAAATTCAGCACAGGCATAAACTGGACTTTCGGTGTGTGTTTGAGTAGGACTCTCTTTGCGTCGTCTATTTTCCCCTCTCCAGAGTCCAGCAAGGGGCCAGGATAAGGGGGCAGGCTGCCGTCACTACCTCCTTCTCTCTTTGCAGGCTAGCTCTGGGGCCTGGGCAGGCGGGGGGTGACGGTGCAGTGACCATAGGTTTAAACACGGGACATGGGACCCCCCCATCCCGTCTACCCCAGTTTAGCCCATCCTGTGTGGGGCACAGGTCACCTTGTCATGTGCTATTACTGCTGCTGTAACATGCTCCCTGTGATCGTTGGGGGAAAAACAGGAGATAGAGGGAGAGGCAGAAAGAGAGAGAGAGGGAAGGGACAGGACTGGACTAGTCCGCTCTGCTAGTTATTTAGCTGCATTACAGACTCAGTTCTTCTATTGTTTTATGGTCCATATTTTCTCTTTTTCATTATTGACCCACCTTTTCGTTTAGGCCGTGTCATCCCAGAATTAATTTGTTTCATTTCTCCTCCGTACTTGGAGTGACCCAACCCATGGTATGCAGTAAAACACATCGCCTCAGGTTTTCTCCCTCCTCCCTCCTCCCTCCAACCCTCAACAATGTCTCTCTTTCTTGCTCTCTCTCTTTTTCCAACTTTAAATATTTTTCCCCACTCTTATTTTTCCCTTTAAAAGAAACTTTTGGCTTCATGGAACAAGTTCAGAACCATTTGTGGGATTGCATCATGTGATCAAAATGGAGTATGCTCATTGGACTGTCAGAGGGCCTCCATCTCCCACTCTGGCGTTCCACAGCGATCCCAGTATTTCTTCCAATGCTGTTATAGGTCTGGATGTTATTCTGACTCTTATGTGTTGGGATGTGGTCTGTAAGCCCATTGCTAACATTCTTGGGACGTGATGCCAGAGGTTTTTTATTTCCCACTTTCCCCTCTCTCTCCCGCATGTCTGTGTGCCATTAAAGTGATCCCTCCTTGAAATGTTCTTTGTATCCTCCTCTATGTCCACTTTGTTACAACTTATTCTGTTCCCAGTCATTTGTAATTTCAACACCCAGTCACTAATGGCATCCCTTTTTAAGTTGGGTTGTTTTTTTAGTCAGTAGACATTAGTGAAGAATGAGTTTTTATATGCACATGATATTGAGTTGGCAACTGGGCTGTGGTCCAAATTCACAATTGAAGTCTCGGTTATGTCTTTTCTGTAGGTTTTCTGTAAATGTCTTTTCTGTAACAGAGCACTTGACATGGAAAAACAATGGCCACTTTTCCTCTTTGGCAGTTGCATATATAGATGAAGGTACAGTCGAAAATGAGTCGTAACTAAATTGAATTATCCACCTTATGAATAGTTTTGGGCTCCTGCCTGGGTCAATCTTGGCACTTATCCTTGTTTGAACATCTTTCAGCAACTCAACTCAACTTCTGTAGCTGTAGCAAAGAGGCACAGGGACATTAATAATTACCTGCTAGAATTACAAAGATTCATTATCACGCTTAACAAGTCTTTACTCTCTGTTCCATATGTTCATACCATCAGTAGTCAAGGCTTTACTTCACATCAGAGCATGTTAGACAGAAGTGGTTTTGATGATATTCCTAGAATATGCATCCATAAATATTTAATCATTGGAATTATTTAGTCACTGTCCAGAAAATGCTCAGATTGTTGAAGTTATGTTAAGACAAATTGTGTCTGATATGGGAATTGTAATTCAGTCCAGGTTATTTATTTAAAAATGGAGGGCCTTTTAACTGTTTAGTATTAGGGCTCCTGCAGACAGTGTCACACCTTTAAAGCCAGCCTGGGACCAGTTTGAACATCAGTCCTTGGATTATGAAACACGTGTGTCATTTCATCCATGATGTGAATAAATCAAATGGGAAAAGATGAGTCACTGCTCCACTGCATGTTAAGTAGCACTTGTTCTGCCTAGGATAGTTTGCTGGTTAAAAAGAAGCGGAAACTCCCTATCCTTTCCTCCAGCTACAACACCAAAAGTGGGGTAATGTAATTATTTTGCAGCTTTCACCACACAGTTAAAATTACAAGCTTGAGTCAGTTTGCGGTATTGTGCATAAGTACAGAAGGACTCATCTTTTGTTCATCAGCCACAGATCTATCACTCACACTCCCAAACTACAGACTTCCATTACATATAGTTTTTACTACTTATAATCATTTGGTTCCCAGATTGAATCCCTCTGTTAATTTTTCTATAAGAGATATTCAGGTGTTGAGCAAACCGTTTTGTTTGTGCAAAATTTATTTTTCATCATTTTTATCTTTAAAGGATTTCTTTATCGAAATCACACAGCTTTAGTTATTATATATTTGAATTCCGTCCAAACTCCCAAACTGCCCCCCAATCCAAATAACTTTCCTGGCCTTCAGTGTCATTACTCATTGGATGAGCAGGAGGATGTGGTGGTTGTCACATGTTAGGATATTCACTCCACCCTGAGCATGGAACCAAAAAAGGTCTTTTGGGGATAAAAGAGACGTGAATATGAAATGCCTCAATACCAGTCTTTCTCAAACATACACCTTGATTCCCATAATGAGAAGAATGCACACACTAATCCAACGTTAAAACCAGCTCCTTGATTTTTACGTGGGAGTGGAGCGTCACCAAAATAAATGAATAAATAATCTTATACATGCATTTTCAACATAATTAGAAACTTGCTTCATCCCCTGATACTTGTCAAGATGAGAATCTGTCAGATGTGATACATTTATTTATATTTAGCCAGTAATTGAAGTGCCTTACGACGGTATATTTTTAGCCCTGTTTTTTGACAAATGACAAAAACCCTAGCTGTGATTTAGGTACGGTTGTGTGTTCGTTCTACATCACTATTTCTCTCAGCTTTTGCCATATTTCTGTATTAGCCACCAGGATATGCTTTGTGACACAGAAAGTAAATCTGACAAAAATTACCCTTCCTCTACTCAATGCATCGAAGTGTAATATTCATATCTCTTTTTACTCCATCTGTCCAGCATTCCCTCCTTATCTTCAGCTTGGCCCGATTTTTCTATTATACATTTCTCTCCTTTCTATACTGTTATCACTTGTGTGTCATGTGAGCTGGCTCTCCGTCAGAGAGACTGCTCGCTGCCGGCAGTCTCTCTGCCCGCAGATGACGACAGATAATAGATCGACATATAATAGACCATCTATTCTGAAGTATCTATTTAGTGGGTTGTAATGGGAACATAAGCAGAATAAAAAATCTCCTTACCATAAACATTCTACTGCATAAGAAGTGTTGTAACTTTTATAATTATCTCATGAGATATGTCTTAGCTATAAAATAAGTCATGCGCGCTATAGTTAGCACTGCTATGAGAGAATGAGAGCACATCCATAAACAGGCACCATAAGAAACCAAAAGTATCATACATAAACCAATGCAACAACCATGCAGCTCAGATTGAAGTGTTTGTGTTCAAAAGATTTTTGTGCTTCAACTTGTGTAAGCTTATTCCTGCTCATACTAGTCATGTGGCTTGGATGAGCTACCTTAATTAGCCTCAGTAGTTTGCCAGTGCACATGGAATATGTCTAACCTCAATGGTCATTTACTGACTTTGGTTGTCTGTGTTTTTTATATTCCCCTTTACATACTTGTAGCCTTTTGAAAAAGATACTTGTTTATTTCACAATCAATAGCAAAAACTAGAAACAGTCGTTACATACATCATAACATTAATATAACATTATTTTTAATAGAAGCAAAATAGTGAATATGCACAAAAATTCATTAAAATTTATTTAGAATATTTCCAGAACCAAATGGCAGAGCTCCATCATCAATATTTCTGTATGAATTTCTATACATATATGTTAAAGCATAATGGCATTGAAATGAATAACAAATAGACTATGTGCGTATTAGGTGCAGTGTGTAAAATGTAATGGCATGCCAACAAATAAGTACTTTATATTACATATCCGCTCACCTACCCGCTTTCCAAGAATCTACAAAAAACTACAGTGTCCTTCTGTAGTTTCTTGTAGTTTCTAAATGATGTCATTACAAATGCACCCAGAAGCCTGTCAAGTGATGAGGTTCCTTTAGATACTATATTCTGTAAAACTATTGACCAAAGCTTAGATATAACATAACCAATACTATAACGGGGATCATATTTTTTTTATTTTGCACGATACAAACACAAAGGACAAAGAATTTTAAGCCAAGGATCCGACTCGTGAAACCGTTGAGAGGTCAAGTGGTGGGGTTTGCGCAGTCTGCTATGGGAATTAAACTCGGCAAGCAACATAAAATTGCGTAATGCTCGAATGATTGCTCAACCGAAGACAAATCAATAAACAACAAATGTAATGTCAAATCACTTTTCAAATAGAGCCAGTTTGGACCGCTCTCTTTATTTGTTATTCTACATACCCAATTAGACCTAGTGCATGGCTCCAGGAAGCAGCGAGGCCCATGGAAATGTAAATATCCCTCTCGTTCATTCAGGCAACTGCAAAAACATGGCAGCTAAACATGGTGCCTTCCATGAAAGAGGACCCACTCCCTAGATTGTAGGTATTAAGGGCAATTTCTGAGCTAATTTAAATAGATATATTATTAGATGAAAAAAGCATTGTTATTAATATTATATTCCAGTTATTCAAAGAAATGTTCCTCATGACACTTGTAAGTTAAGAATCAATGCTGGCAGTTAGTAAGACAATGTTATTAACAGTACATTTGAGTAAGGGTCAGTTGAGTATATGAAATACACATCAACTATTATATATAATTGTTAATATATATCTATAAATATATATAATGTATATATGTAAACATATATATGTATACATACAGGTATATATGAATGCATACATATATATGTATACATATGTATTCATACATGTATATGTATTCATACGTATGTATATGTTTGTGTATACGTATATATGTGTATGTATATGTATGTATTCTTGTATGTATGTATTCATATTTATGTTTGTATACATGTGTATATGTATGTATACATATACATTTGTATATATGTATATGTATGTATATATGTATGTATGTATACATATGTATATGTATGCATACATATGTATATGTTTGTATATAAGCATATGTATATATACACATATGTAAATACATACATATGCATATGTATGTATATACATATGTATACATGTACAAATATTTATATGTATGTGAATGTATACATTTACATGTGCATATGTATATATCTATGTATACATACATATACATATGTGTATGTGTGTATATATATATATATTTATTTGTGTCTATGTACATATATATGTGCATTTATATGTATATATATATGTGTGTGCGTGTATACTTCTAATACATTTTTATAATTATATTTATCTTCTATTATCCTTGTTTGAACATCTTTCAGCAACTCAACTCAACTTCTGTAGCTGTAGCAAAGAGGCACAGGGACATTAATAATCACCTGCTAGAATTACAAAGATTCATTATCACGCTTAACAAGTCTTTACTCTCTGTTCCATATGTTCATACCATCAGTAGTCAAGGCTTTACTTCACATCAGAGCATGTTAGACAGAAGTGGTTTTGATGATATTCCTAGAATATGCATTCATAAATATTTAATCATTGGACTTATTTAGTCACTGTCCAGAAAATGCTCAGATTGTTGAAGTTATGTTAAGACATATTGTGTCTGATATGGGAATTGTAATTCAGTCCAGGTTATTTATTTAAAAATGGAGGGCCTTTTAACTGTTTAGTAGTAAACATATTTTATATATATGTGTGTGCGTGTATACTTCTAATACATTTTTGTAATTATCTTTATCTTCTATTAGATAGTTATTGGATGGAGAAATAAATAACTTTGTGTCCATCAATGAGCAGGATTCAACCCAATCAGCTAATCAAATAAAATTTTCCCTTTTTTTTAACCTCAGGCTTTGTTGTAGTTTAACACAGGAGTTATACTTTGTATTATTAAAGCAATGGCAGATTTGATTGATGCTGCATAACAGTGTACACTCAATATGTGTGTATATCACTCAAAAGTGAGACATTCGGTGGAAGCCTAAAGCAGAAAACCTGTTCACTGGCGTTGCGTGCCTGAAACTGGAATGAGTACAGATCTGGTCTCATAACCTGCTGAATTATTTAGCATTCTCTCGATACTACTGTGCATTTAGTGTAATGGGCTGTCAAGACTAAATTCAATCACGGAGGACTGACTTCACTGATCGGTTGATGATATAATAAGATAAATGTATTTTTTGCTATTGGTTCATAGTGAATCGATTCCAGATGGGATTTGTTTGTCAGCAAGCAGCAGGGGTTCCCTGGGAAAAGGTGTTTGCTCCTTGAAAAATGGTTGAAATTGGTGGTGGGTCAACCAGTTGCCATAAGCATGATAATAATTAGTAAGGATTTTTTCCTGGTCTTTTTTAAATTTACTATATTAACTGTCTAAGTTTATGCAGCATGTCAACCTTTTTGTATTGCCCTGGTGAAAGTAGTGTAAGCAGACGCAGAGCCTGGTAGCTCCTTTACTCTACTACATTTTAGTGTTTAATCTGTTACTTTTTCAGTTTTATATTTTTGATGATAATTGTGTACAACACCAATCAACTGTTAAACTAGAGCAGCCAGAGTGTTCCTGCTGGAGTGGCTAGGTAGCTAGAGATCCTGTCTAATGTATAGTCAAAGGAAAATGAGATAGATAAGTCACATCAAATTCAAAACTGTTTTTGCTGTAAAAGGGCAAAAAAGTTGCCTGAATTCTTTGATTTGTCCTGCTATGTCCTGCACTGTCGCCTCACAGCAAAAACGTTCTAAAGTTGCAACCACACCTGGGCCGTTGCATGTTCTTCACGGGTTCCATTGACTGCAATCGATATCTCACACGTACAAGACATGCACCATAGGTTAATCGGTGACTCTACGTCATAAATCGGTGTGTATTTTTGCAATACATTGTTGAGTGGCTCTCTGTGCCATCTTTGTAGCGAACTGGCATCCAGAGTGTACAGCTTTTCTCACTCCTTGCTCAGTTTCAGGGGGTTAGGCTCCAGCCCCATAATCCTAAAAAATATAGGTAAGATAAACCGCAATTTCGGCAGACAAATGTGCTTAATTACCCCCTTGAAATATATTTAATTCAACAACCATAACATTTTTTAGAGAGGGGATTTTGATAAACTCTTAATTATAGAAAACAATATTTCTATGGCTTTAGATATACTTTCCCAGGGTGTCTGTTCAGTTTGGCGCTTGCACAAAAACACAGGTGATTGAGACTTAATGGATTGTGACCTGTGTCAATTCATACTTGAACTGGATTGCAAGAGTTATCGTACACTACATATACTGGATGTCATGTCTCAATGGATAAAGATCATTCGTAAAACTGACATGGAGAATTTAGTGAGATAAATGATTAGTGTAGCATACATACACTTGTGTGTCATTCTGAAAACCTATGACTCAACATACCACTGAACTAGAGACCTGTAAGAAGCTTGGTGGAGGAAAGAAACACAAATTGTACACTTAGACAATTATAGACATCAGGAGAATTTAGGGCACGCCCGTGCCCATTCTGTTGCTTGAGGCTAGTTGGTTATCGTAACAAAGCACGGCTCATAGTAACGTTTACTTTGTCACCAGCCCTAGTGACGGTAAAAATAAACTTTCCATAGCCTGTCAGCTTTGCAATATTGATATAATGCAAAATTTTACTTCTGTGATAGTTTTCTTTCATCAACTGCCTCAATAGGCCAGTGATGAGGCAAGCATTTCCCATCAACTCTTGGGTTTCCCTGTGGTATGTTGTAGGTCAAAATTTAGTTCCACAAGCCTTCTCAAAGAACCACCACAAATATTTGCTGTGAATTACTGCCACTTCCAGTCACATGCATATTTACTGTTTCGTTCTACCATACGAGTCGTGTTAATTTTATCTGGCAGAAGTCTGTGCTGCTGTGATTTAAGACGTCATCATACAGTCGAAGTCTGGGTCACGGCTGTCCGTGGTGTCAGCAGCAGTGAGGCGATGACTGAATCCTCTTCTCTTTTGAATCTTTGTTTATAAAGTTTTACCTTAATGTCCTGCTAATACAAGTGTTCAGGAACACTAGTCGATTTGAATGCATAATGTTGTCAATCACTCTTTGACTTTATATTCAAAATATAAACCATAAGAGAACAGTTGGCAAATTTACAGGACCATATGAGAATTTTAGTGGGGCCGGTGAATGATTAGTTAGAGATGAATGATGGAGTCATCTGTCAAAGCATTTTAAATTATTCAGAAGCACCTTTACCTCATTGGCGGTTGATTATGAGTTTCCTGAGGTTTGTATTGGGTTAGTTACCCTCAACGCTCTCAACCCTCCGCCTGTAAGTAAGAGTATGTAATGGAAGCAAAGAAAAGACTGAGAAAGGAGCTTTATAAAAGAGACAGTAATTTTGTTGTTTATGAGGATGATAGCTTTTGTATTGGCTTGCCTTTTTTTGCCCCTCCCTCTCACTGGGCCGTTAAGTGAAATGGATACTCTCAGCACTATGTAATCAAATGTAAGCCAGATCAAGCAATTTGGAGTTTTTACTCTTGATTCATATGGCACCCATTTCTTGCCCCAGGACAAAAATACTGGCGTTAAGTTGTCGACCAAGGACAAGGGAGAGAAAGTTGTTTGGTTAGTGTGGATACATCTGTTCCTTACACTAAGTTACTTATTGTAAGAACTTACAAGAAAGAAAAGCAGATGACATTTGAAACATATCTTTTGAAGTGCACCACGGAACAAATGAGAAATGTTCTTAAATGCATGTCTCTTTTTTTGTCTTTTCTTTATTTTCTTCATACTGATTTATGTTATTTAGCAAAGAAACTGTTGCATAACACGGAGCTGATTTAATATGTTTTTCTTTCTATTTCTCTTTCTCCCTTTGCCCTCCATTTGTTTAGTGATGGATTCCACAGTTGTGAGTACATCCACTCTGGCCCCTGATGAGTTTGATAGAAATGTGCCACGGATCTGTGGTGTGTGTGGTGACAAAGCCACTGGCTTCCACTTCAATGCCATGACCTGTGAGGGCTGCAAGGGTTTTTTCAGGTAAAGAAATGTATAAGTTACGTCCCAAACACTCTGACACCTAAAGCAGCCACAAAAAGAAGATGCGGTCTCACCAAATTATTTACAAATGTACACATTAGCATTGAAACACAGGTCTGAACTTGCATACACAAAGGCTGCCCACACACACACTCATGCACTAAATGTAATTACCACCCACTGTTACATAAGAAAAACACAAAACCAGTGACATCATTTGAGCTGCAGGTATAGAATACAAATGAGTTAGGTCCCTTTGGATGGGCCTCAGTTTAACTGAAAACTAAGCAAGAGTAAGTCAGGATTTGCTCGCATGTGTATGTATGATGAAATGCTCATTTGTGTCGGTTTGTCCCAGCAGCTCTGATATTTAGATGGAGATGTTGGGGGGGGAAAGGATGTTTTGATAATATCTTTCCTTGTCTCACAGCTGACCGGTGTTTGAACTCTCACAAAGCATGCTTATCTGTGTTTTTCTGCTCACATCTGTGTATAATTATTCATATGTTAACGTCCATCACAGTCTTAACCATTATGCTTCCGTCAACATTTGGCAAGACACGTCCTTAACCCCTGAATTCTTTGGCACTTATCCATATTTATACGTCTTCACTTCAAGGGCAAAATATGTTTCCAGTTCTACCATTATTATTTCTACAAAGTACTTAAATTTAGCACTTCCACAGTGTTAAATATAAATTATTTGACCATAGCTGCATTATTAACACACTGTAGTCACATAGACTCACACCCAAATACCTTTGATTAAAGGTAAATAAACTCCTTAAAATGTTAAAAATCTCTTATATCTCTGCACACAATTTCTTTAGACGCAGCATGAAGCGCAAGGCGACCTTCACATGTCCTTTTAACGGCAGTTGCACCATCACCAAGGACAACAGGCGCCACTGCCAGGCATGCCGGCTCAAACGCTGTGTGGACATTGGCATGATGAAAGAGTGTAAGTATAGCTGGTGACCCATATGTCTTCAGTGTAATACTTTAACCTTACATCATGTGATATACTGCATGTATTCAGATTATGGAGTTACTTAGGCTTTGCCTGTTGATCCCAGTTCACTATGAATAATTATCTCAATCAGTGAGTTTATGTAAGTAAGTTTACGTGATTGTGACAGTGTTCAATGTGGATCAAAGCTTTGTCCTGACTACCATCCCATGAAACAAATAAGTATAAATAATTTTATATGTTCTATGAATAACAAAGCACAGTGTGTACAAAGTACATTAAATCTACAAATCTCTCTTTTGGGTTAGATAGTAAAAATTTACACAACTGCTTTTAGCAGTTATGGGGGCATACAGTCCCACTTGTATATATTATGTAATATTTGGACTAGGACAAGCATCTCTGGGTCTTTGCCCCCATTAGAGTGTTTGCATGTTCTATTTGAACTTGCGGCACCAGTTCATCTGAAGCAAACACCTGCTGTTTTGTTCAATCTAGTGAGGCCTCTTCTTTCCACAAGTCTTGTTTATTTTCCTGGTCTGTAAATAGCAGGCACATTTTTCTCTTGTTTTCTCCTGATATCCGTATATTGTCCACGGTCCTCTTTTGAGAATAGGCTTCTCACCTCCAGCTTCATGTTTTCTCCCAGTTTTTCTGGGAATAACTGCATAAAAGGTGCCCCCAAAGCTAACACCATGTACATGAAGATGAGCCGGTGGCATTGTGGTCACAAATAGTAACATTTGTTGAAACCCAGCTCCCTCTCTCTGTGTCTCTATGAGCTAATTCACTGGTTAGAACAACAAGCAGTGAACAGAAAAAAGACAATGCCTCCAGTTGTTCATGGCAGCAGGGGTCTCCTAATAGACCCGCCCCTCATTCTGTTCCTGTAGAGCAGGGGTGTCAAACTCAATGAACACCCATTAGAACTATGGCACAACTAACATGTATTAACATGTAACATGTATTACAGAAGTAGCATTTTACAAAAAGAACAACAACAATGAAGTGATGCTGCCTGTCCTGGAACACATCAAGTAGATCCGTCTGAGACACCATCTCACACAAATCCTCAATCATAGATCATGTTCTGGAAATAACAAACAAAAAGCAAAATGCAAGCTCAAGCTTCAGGTTTTTAAAAATGCTTACCTATGTTTTCTGGCCGGATGTCTGACACCGTTTTCCCCTGGCCAGAGTGTCAATGTCTGGTTTTAGGTCTTGTGATGAGGCAATCCGCAAAACAGCGTGGAGGTTGTCATCAGTAATGCGTGATCTGTTCTTGGTCTTGTGTAAATTCATTATTTAGTGCATATGTTCACGCAGATAGTTAGATCGATTTGAAGCTTAATTAACTCCTTCTGAAGGTTATGGGGCGCACTGCAGACGTCGGCGGTGAAAGGATTGGCAAAGATGTCAAAACCAGAGTGCTGCGCTTTAAAGTCAGAGAAGCGCCGATCAAACTCATTTATTAACCGGTTCAGTTTGGTAGTCAACCGAGCACATGAATAAGCACTGGGAACTGAGGGTGAGATGATCTGACAAACAGGAAAGGGGGCGAAATTGTCCTGCTCCACCTGACACTTCCAGAGGTCGAGTTTACGCTGGAAAGCTGTGATCATGTCGGACATCTGTGTGATGACTTGTTTACGTCCCTGCAGTTTCTGATTCAGCTGAGCCAGATGCTCGGTTATGTCACATAACATAGCAAAGTCACATATCCAGTGTGGATCTGATAGTTCAGACAATGGTTTTCCTTTGCTCTGCATGAAAATAGCAATTTCTTCTCTCAGCTCAAAAAATCGTTTAAGGACTTTGCTCCTACTCAGTCACCTTACTTCTGTATGGTACGGCATATCTCCATGCTCTGAGCCCCCTCCTGCAAGAACAGCTGGAACTGGTGGTGATTAAGACCACACTTCCGTATAAAGTTCACTGTTTTTATGACCGTGGTCATAATATCATCCAGCTCCAGAACCTTTCCACACAGAGCTTCTTGATGCATAATGCAGTGATAGGTTATCAGGGACGTGTGACAATTGCTTTTTTTGCAATTTGTCCTTCATGAGTCCAACCAAGCCTGTTTTTCCTCCACACATTGCAGGTGCACAATCTGTAGTTGGTTCCACCAACTTTTCCAATGGCAATTTATTTTTACTTACGGACTTCTCCACTGCATCAAAAATGTCCCGGTCTGTTGTGGTCCCATGCATGGCAGCTACATCCAAGAGCTCCTCAGTAACAGAGAGGTCCGGCTTCACGCCTCTAATAAAAATGGATAGATGCGCTGTATCCGTGTTGTCTGTGCTTTCATCCACAGCTAATTAAAAAGCTAGGCCGCTGCGTGTCTCTTCGGCCACCTGTGTTGCTAAATTTCCTGCTATTTCCTTAACTCGGTTCGTGATGGTGTTTCTTGACAAACTGACATTTTGAAAAGTCTGTGTCTAGTCGGGACACACCTGCGCACACACCTTTAGCATGCACTGCTTCAAAAAATGCACCCTCTGAAAAAGACTTTGGAGCTCGGGCGATTTCTTCAGCCACAATAAAACTTGCTTTCACTGCTACATCATTTTTGGCTGTAGCTTATGTGATCACATTCTGCTGCGACTGCAGTTTGCCTTTTAATTCTGCTGCTATCCTTTGTTTTTCTTGGAGGCTAAATTTACCATACTTAGCTCCGTGTTTGTTGGCAAAATGCCGATGTAGATTGTACTCTTTCACGACTGACACCGCCTCATAACACAAAAGACTGATTATTCAGCTTGAAGTACAAACATGTATTCGTTCTCCCATTGTTCGTGAAACTGCCTTCCTTGTGCATCAATTTTTCTCTTCTTGGACATGTTCAGGTTAATTTGTGGAGATTTCTTAATTCCAAATCGCCTTGACGTGACTTTGCTGCAGTCTAGTGGTGATGAGATGCCGCGATTACCTTGGCGGGTAACAAACGAAATGCGTTGTGGGAGATGTAGTTTATGTGGCCCTCAGTATGATTTTTGTCTCCTTCGATTCTGAGAAAGTTTTATTTGTATGTTTTGGAAAGCGGCAAGGCCCACACTACCCGTGGCAATAAGAGACGCTTAGAGCAGAGGCTACAGCCGTCCATTCACTCCAGTAATAACCCGATCACGGCGATATATGACGCTGTGAGCTTCAATCTGATTGGAGAACCGAGGACCCTCTGCCAATTATATTGATTTATTATTATTTATTGATTTGATTCATTGATGCTCACAGTGTCATATCCATGATTGGGTTATTATTGGAGTGAATTGAGAACCCACAGCGTTTCACACAGACGTGAAAGGGTCCCTTTTGCGTCAGTATCAGACGCCTAGGGGCGTGACAAATTGTCTGTATTTTACGAGTTGGGAATAAGGACGGCAAAAACTTATGTTAAAGCAATCATGCACCTATCCCGTTCTCGCGGGCCGGATAAAATGACGTCGCGGGCCACATTTGGCCCGCGGGCCTTGAGTTTGACCCATGTGCTGTAGAGAATAACAACATCCCCAGCGCTACAACGAGATAGCGGCCATCACAATGTAAAACTCATGTTAATACTGAATAGCTTTAAAAGAGGTGTACCATCAACCAGTTTTGATGATGTAACTGTTTTCTTGAAATCATTGTTTCCTGTTCCACGTGCTTTCTATTCATGTAAAAACTGTTAATTTTGTTTTCATATTGGACTTTTAGTTTTGCATTTGTGTGTCTTACACTCCCTCTCTCTCTCCTTACATTTCCACTGTCAGTCATTCTGACAGATGAGGAAGTGCAGAGAAAGAAGGACCTGATTCAGCGGAGAAAGGATGAGGAGGCACAGCGCGAAGCGGAGCGGGAGGCGCAGCGCCCCCGGCTTACAGAAGAACAGAGTCAAGTCATCGCAACACTGGTTGAGGCGCACCACAAAACATACGACGACTCCTACTCTGACTTCTGCCGCTTCAGGGTTTGTGTCTCGATGCATTTGATGTATTACATGTATTCACTCAAACAAAACTTTGCTTTGCATTCTGATCCATTAGTACCTCTTTAAAGGAGTAACGCTTCGCGTTTATAAATATTATTATTATTCAAATAGGGTTATTTGATGTAATAAAATAAATTGTTAAAAGACAAGTTAAACAACCTGGAGAACCATTCGCGGAGATCCAACCTGAGAGTGATCAACATTGCTGAAGATCTGAAGGGCTTGGATTTTGTTAGATTCCTGACCAATTCTTTAGTAGAAGTAATTGGAAAAGATTTTTTTCCAAAACCGCTTCTGCTTTTGTTTGTCCACCAAATCAGACCAAAATCAACTAACATCCCAGAAACTGGTAAAACGAGATATATAGTATACCTGGTCCTCTTTTAAACACCAGATTATCAGCACATAAACAAAGGAGCTGTATTTCTGCGGACATTGAGAATTTTCCCATGAGGACATCAGTGCAGTCAGGGAAGAAAACGAGCAACGTTTAGGGAACGGAGTCAGGTTTGGACTCATGTATCCTGCCCGGCTACTAGTCACACACAAAGGTGAAAAACCTTACTGGAATGCACCAGAAGCTAAAGAGTTTTATCATCTGTGCTGGAGAGAAGATGAAGATTAGTGACTCCTGGCTACTCTTGTCACACAGACGCTACCTCCTGCAGAAGACACATATGAACTCTCTTAACACATCTTTCCAAATCAGTAGATGAAGCCTGACCTTGATAGTGTTGAACTTTTTTTGAATGTTGCTGAACCTATAATTGTTAACAGCTCTGAACCAGTAATGAACATTTAAGTATCCACATTCCTAAGACTTTTCTACCTTTTCCACTTTTTTGGCCTTCTCACTTGTTGTCTTTAACTCAAAGACACCTTACATGGGTAAAGAAAATCGTAAACAACAAATATTATTGTAGGGAACCACTTACATATTTGAAATTAAGTTTAACCTATAAGGGGAATATCTTTCAACTTTATAGTTTTGAAAAGCCAGCCCATTTTTAGGGAAGAACATCTTGGTCTTGTACGTTGAATGTTTCATTTTGTTTTCATAAAAGAGGCAAATGTTGTTATTATGGAAGCTATTATTTTTATCCCTCTCAAATTAACTAAATCGTATGTGCACTAACATCCCGTTTGTGTTATTGTATCATTTAACACTCCAGGTTATACTTGCCATTTTATAAGACCAGCATTGATTATGCTGGTGCAAGCATCCTGTGAGGTTTCTATCCTGTATGTAAAAGGAATTAACGGTCCTGTTAAGAGAACCAAAGTTTTTTTCCCCCACCTTTAGAAATTAAAAACTGTCATAATATTCCTACATTTAAGATTGGAAGATCCTAATAGACTTTGCAAAATGTGGATCAGCCAACTTTTCCTCCCCAAATTTAATAGCAGGTCCTAGGGTGTAGCCATATTAATTACCTAAGAAACACCGTTCACACCATCTGATCAAACAAGAGCCCTCAGAAACCCCTTATCACAGAATGAGTTCACATACATAGATACACACTAATCTCGCTCCTTCACATCTTTTGTTTGATAGTTATATACCCCAAGTTAGTCAAATGAAGGGTGACATTGAGGGATGGTGTAGTCTTCCTCTTACCATAACTGGCAATTATGGCGAAAGAAAAAATTGGTGAAAATGACCACTCTTTATAGATGTCTTTATTTGTTTTAATACCTGCCAGGGTTCCTGCCTAAATATTTTCTAACTCAATTTACAAATCAATAACCTCCTTTTATTTGGGCAATAACATCGAAAAAGGGCAATACGTACATTATTCAAAGAGGTTGTAAGGTAGGTGGACTGGGCTTTCCTAGCTTTGTTCACTATTATTGGGCATGCAATATCATAGCTTTGGTAAACTCCTCTCTGCAATTACCACCATCTAGATTTACTTATTTGGGTTGTGCTTTCTACCCTCAAAACTCTCAATCCATTTTGTTATCACTACAAACTTGCATCCACCTCAGCTCAAAGGTGGAGTTCAAATGGACTGAAGTGCATCAAGGAGTTATATAAAAACTCTGTGATGTTCATAAAAACAGCATTTTTGACACTTTTGACAACTTGTGCAGAAAGTATGACCTCCCACGTGTTTTTTTTTTTTGGTTGACCATTTTTTTAAAAATGTATTTCCTCTTGTCCTGATACTCCTGCAGCAGTACTGGAAGGACTAACTTTGGCCTTTAAGAATAAAGGACTTATCACTGCACTATACTCCCAATTGATACCTTCAGAAACCGAAAAATGAAAAATTTAAATTTAATGGGAAGATGAACTTGGTTTGAACCTGTCTGAACAATATTATCCAAAAGCACAGAAAAGGGGTCCATTCATCATTATTGTGTGTGGGGATCCTACAATTTAAAAGTTCTGCACACGGCCCATCTAAGCAAGGTAAGACTGGCCAATACTGCTCAAAAAAAGGGGACACTTTATCATAGCAGTATGACACAAAGCCATTAAACTTCTATCAATCTGTCCATTTGGGAAGCATAAGTGATTGTGAATAAGTCTCACGTGTTTTGGTGCAAATGAAAGTGACAACACGTGCAATGGAGAAGCAAAAGCATGACAACCCCCAAAAAAGAATGGTTCTGCAGGTGGTGGCCACAATCCATTTCTCTCTATTTCTCTTTCCCTACTGACTATTATGTAGTTTTGTTATCTGCTGCTGTCTTTGACACTACTTGTGAAAATACGCAGTACCTGCAGCTCACTGACGCTGCACAGGTAGTCCAGCTCCTCCAGGATGACTTATGCCTACATGCAGCTGTGTCTCCCAGCTCAGTCTCAAGAGCATGGACAAGTTGCCATGAGACAGGCCTTTACACGAGGAGAGCTGGTCAGGTCCGTAGGACAACAATTCAGCAGCCAGAGTGGTATCTGCTCCTCAGAGTGAGGAGGAACAGGAGGAGCACTGACAGATCCCTACAAAATGACCTCAAGTGGGTTGCTGGTGTGATGTTTCTGAAAAAACTGTCAACCACAGGTTGCATGAGGGTGGCATGAGGCCCCGACGTCCTCTACTTAGACCTATGCTCACAGCCCAGTGCCGTGGACTTCAATTGGTGTTCACCAGAGAACAGCAGAATTGGTACGTTCTCCATTGGTGCCCTGTTCTCTATACAGATGAGAGAAGGTTCAAACTAAAGTCATGAGGCAGGCCTGGCAGAGTCTGGAGACGCTGTGGAGAAAGCAATGCTTCTGCATCATCATCCAGCAGCACCGGTCTTGTGGTGGGTAAATGATGGTCTGGGGAAACAGATTCTTGGATTATCTCACAGACCTCCACGGGCTAGCCAACAGTTCCCTGACTGCTGTTAGGTACTAGGATGAGACTCAGACTCACTATCAGAACTTAGATTGGTTCAGTGGACACTGGGTTCATCCTGGTCCAGGAAAATGCCTGGCCTCATGTGGTCAGAAGGTGAAGCACTTCCTGGAGGATGAAAGTATTGATGCCAATAGGTGGGTTTACATGGACAGGCTCATACCGATTAGAATCTGAAAAGACATCTAATCAGAAAGAAAATGCTGATTGTAAACACCACTTCCTTATTATTAATATTCTGTTATATGAACACAGAGGTTGGCAGTGTGGGTGGGTCCAGGGTGGGAGGATTTTGTTTGTCATTCTGTTTTTAAAAAATGAAGGGAAAAAGGAATGTATTGACATACTGTATTGCAGTATGTCAGTACATTCCTTCAATAAGGAATGTGATACCTTCAAAAACAATATTTATATAAAAAAGAAAATGATTACAGTCGATATTCTTGTCTGGATTTTGGAACAGTTCCAGCTGTCATACCATTACAAACAAGTATGTACTGTAGTAGTTTTACTAATAGAGCATCAGCTGCCAGCTGTACGACCTCTAACCTGTCGTGCTGTACTACCTATGTCAGAACCTAGTCATCCTGTCACTGGCAAAATAAATTCTTTTAATTCCAGTAGTTCAGCTGCCCCTTATTGAAGATTGAGGTTTTTCCATGTATGAATGCTGAATCTCTGTAATAGCTTATAATTTTAGTTTTTTTATTTTGTCGTTTCAACTTATTTGTGTTTGTGTTCTTTGCATGTACTTCTCTCTCCTGTCCAGCCTCCTGTTCGTGATGGCCCAGTAACGCGTAGCGCCAGTAGAGCGGCCTCCCTACATTCTCTGTCTGATGCCTCTTCTGACTCCTTCAGTCATTCGCCAGGTAAGAGACACACACCATGGAGGCTTCACTTGTAGGTGGACTGCGTAGGATAACAATTAAAGTACTTTGACTTGCACGGTTACCATTTGATTCAAGATTCAAGATTAACTTTAATGTCATTCATACTATTCACGGACAGGTACACAACAGAACAAAATTAAATTGCATTTGACTCAATATCAAATAAAGAAAAACACAAAAGTAAATAAGTAAATAATAAGTAATAGATAAAAATAGTGTGTGGAAAAGTAAAGGAGTTCAGCAGTTAGATGGCATTGGGAATGAAGCTATTACAAAACCTGGTTCTGCACCTGTTGCCTTGGTACCTTCTGCCAGAAGGTAATAGGGTTAACAGTCTGTGACAGGAGAAGGTGGGCTTTCTGACCACACAGGTGGCTTTGGTCAGACAGTGTTGTTGGCAATGTCCCTGAAGGATGGGCGTGAAGTCCCAATAATTTCCTCCACTGACTTCACCACTCTCTGCAGGGCCTTCCTGTCTGTGACTTTAAATCTCCCATAGCAGATAGAGATGCAGTTCGTCAGCACGCTCTCTATGGTGCCCCTGTAGAAGGTGGTGAGGATGGGAGGGGGAAGGTGTGCTCTCCTCATCCGCCACAGAAAGTGTAGATGCTGCTGAGCTCTTTTGGTCTGAGCCGAGGTCTGCCGAGTCCAGGACAGGTTCTCAATGATTTGAACCGACATCACCACACTCTACCACTGATTTGTTGATCCTCAGTCGAGTGTGAGTTGGTCTGTTTCTCCTGAAGTCAACAATCATGTTCTTTGTTTTGTCGACATTCAGGACCAGACTGTTGCTCCACAGTCCAGTCAACAAGGTGTTTCACTTCCTCCCTGTAGGCCTGGTCGTTGTCAACAACTGTCGTCCACATACTTAATGATGTGGTTTGTACTGTATCTAGCACAACCGTCATCAGGGTGGGGTCATCAGGGTGAAGAGCAGTGGACTCAGAATCCAGCCCTGTGGGGAGCCGGTGCTCAGGGAGATCGTAACTGAGGTGTCGTTCCCCACCCTCACTTTGGTCTGTTGGTTAAAAAGTCTATAACCCAATTGCAGAGGGGGGTACCAAGGCCTAGATAATATTTATAATACTTCTACCTATATAGCGCTTTTCAAGAAACCCAAAGACACTTGACAGAGTATAGTCCTGGACGGAGAAGCGGCGAACACATGACGACAGCCTCCTCTCCACATATGTACATGAATTGATATTAATTTATTTGGTACATAGAGAAACATACAAACATTCACATTCACATGAACTCCTATGGGTAATTTTAGGGACAGGGTCACCAATTCACCTAGATTAGATTGCATGTTTTTGGACTGTGGGAGGAAGCTGGAGCTCCCGGAGAGAAACCACGTAGACACAGGGAGAACAAGCAAACTACACACAGAAAGGCCGGCAGAGGTGGATTCGTACCGTACCTTCTTGCTGCGAGGCAGCAGCGCTGACCACTGTGCCACCATGCTGCCAAGGAGAATTCATTTTGCTTACAAAGTGCTGGGGGTTGATCGTGTTGAATACTAAACTGAATTCCACGAACAGCCACTGCACATGAGTGTTTATATCCTCCGAGTTTGCAAGGCTCAGGTGTAGCGCAGAGGATATGGCATCCTCAGTGGGCCAGTTTTGGGGGTAAACAAACTGCTATGGGTTGAATTAAGGCGGTAGTTACACAGTGATGTGGTCTTTGACAAGCCTCTCAAAGCACCTCATTATGACCGATGTTAATGCTCAAGGACGGTAGTTATTTGGCATGTCACTGAGTTTTTTTGGCACCGGTATGATGGTAGCATGAGGGGACGATGGCTTGGCTCAGGGATGTGTTGAAAATGTCTGAAGACAAGTGCTAGTTCGTCCGCAAATCCTCTGAGAATACATCCTGGTATGCAGTCAGGGCCTGCAGCTTTTCAGGAGTTAACCTTCTTGAGCGTCGTCCGTATATCAGCCGGGTTGAGACATTGAACCTGGTCGTCTTTACAGGGGGATGATCTTCGTTGCTGCTTTGAAGCCTCCAAAATATATATAAATCATCCAAAAATAATAGCTACATTGAAAGAAGGAAGAGCAGGGTGTGACACCTCCGTTGAATTAAAACCAATGCGTTGAAGTCAAATAGAAGCAAAACTATCTCAAACAGTTGCCAGTATTGTTTTGATTTAAAATTATCATGATTAAATACTTAAGACAGTAGCTTTGATCCAGCTCAGTTGTTTGCAAATTGGCTTAAACAGTCTGTTAAGCTGCTTTACTTTGAATAAACTATGACCCCCAGACACCTGACTCCTACAAGTAACTATTAGTCTATTAATGCATCCTTCACTGATGGAGAGAACACAGTTAGGGACACTATCAGGGGGATAACTATCAGCACACACAATTCAAATTAAATTTAGGAGTATATCCAGATAAAGCATCAGATTCAGGAATTTTTCTTAAATACTTCAACACTTGGCTTGGCTATATAGTACCCTCCAGAATTCATTGGCACGATTAAAGATAAGTAAAATGAGATGCCAAAAATGTCTCTTGATTTTTATTTTGAATCATTCAGAAAAGTCTAATTTTTTCACTGAGAAAAATTTTAAATCTACATACCTTACCTGAATCAAACATTTTTCTCTAAAACATTTGTGCCATAATTTTTGGCACCCCTAAAAAAAAAAAAAAGCCTGTGATTAAAAACTAACGGAAGTATATTCTGAGTCCTATTTTATGTTCACCTGTCTGAGTAAGAACACTGAAGTGATGAACAATGACTGCCTATTTTACTGGGGTCTGAATATGAAGAGGCACAGTCTTAATTCTTTAAGAAATTCTTCATAATGGGTAAGACCAGAGAACACAGAAATGATTGTGGAAAAAACGTTGTAGAACTGCAGAAATCTGGCAATGGATAAAAGAAAACCTGGAGATGGAAAAGCACCACTTGTTTGCAAACTGTCCCCAAGCACTCTGATGAAGATTGTTCAAGTGACAAAACACTCTCCAAGGATAACGGCAAGAGAATTGTAGAGATCAGTTGAATCTTGGGGTCAGAAAGCCTCCCTAATCACCATCAAATGGCACTTATACCAAAATAAACTGTTTAGGAGGGTAACAAGAATAATACCTCTGCTGTCATCTACACGCAAGCTAAAACACTTAGTTTGTCAAACAGCACTGGTTCCACTGGATCGGTGGATCTGGGTCATTGGTCAGAAGAGACAAAAATAGACCTCTGATAATGTTAGGCTGTTTTTCTTCCAGAGGTCTTGGACATTTTGTTAAAATACCTGGTTCGATGGACTGAAAGCCTAATGTCCTCTGCAAAGCACTTACAGTAGAATAGAATAGAGAGACTTAATAAATCTCCAAAAGGGGAAATGAAGTCGCTGCAACAGCTCCAGCATTGAGTAGGCCGTTGTTGGACAGTGGGGCAATGATCTGATGAGCACCAAAAAAATTACAGAGATCACAAATAGAGGTTTTCCATGGCCATCCCATTACTGACCTAGACCCTGTAGAACATCTGAGAGATGTTCTGCAGAGGAGATTCCACAAGCATCAACCTCAGAATCTGATGGATTTGGACAGTTTCTGCATGGAGGTATGCTCTCAGATCCTTTCCATGTATTCTCAAAAGTCATTACACTAAAGAAGGAGATTCAGGGCTATTTATTGTGGCAAAAAGGGGCTGCACAAAATGCTTTTCTTGCTGCTTCTGCTTCTTACCTCCATTCTGCTGTCTTCATACTCACTGCAGAGTCGGTAGACACCAAAATGAACTTCAACAACCTGCTGATGATGTACCACGAGCAGGGCAGCAGTCCCGACTCCAGCGAGGAGGAGGGCTCCAGTTTCTCCATGCTGCCCCACCTGGCTGACCTGGTCTCCTATAGCATCCAGAAGGTCATTGGCTTTGCCAAGATGATCCCTGGGTTCAGGTGTGTGTATGTGTGTGTGCATATGCTTAAGAGCACCTTACTATCGGTCTGTTATTTTTTGACTCTGGTCCTCGGCATTATTTGTTAATAACTGATGTCTGATGCCAGAAAAAATATGCATTTAGTGGATAACTTGACTCTGAGACCTAAAGGCTTGCAAAAAAAAAGTTTGCCTTAATATATTCAACATGACCAACGGCAAGAACATATTTTCAGTAGCAGAAAGAAAAGAAGCAGACTTAATAATAATGACTGGTTTCCAGTTCAGTCTCAACCTACCCTGTTTTGCATACCAATGTTATCTGAAAATA